>PVKU01001531.1:163569-293314 GCA_004027475.1 Anoura caudifer | reverse complement strand
AACTGTAATAGCATAATCAATAAAATATAATTAAAAAAAAAAAAAAAGAAGACATAGGTAAAGGTCTGTAGACCAGAATGCTAGCATTCTGACATTTTCAGGTTGTGAAATCTTAAGCAAATTAGTTTACCTCTCTGAACACTGAGTTCTTCATCTATAAAACAAGGAGGCAGGCCTCTGTGCTTTATGACTATTGTTGAAAACTTCCACCAAGAGACATGGGGCAGTGGGAGAACCAGCCCTACCAGAGCAAAGTCATGCCAGCAACTCTCCTTGCTGGCATCCATTCCTGACTGACGTGTCTTTCCACCCCCATCAGGAAATGCTCATTTTGGATCAGAATTTATGCATAATATCTAAAGATGATGGAAAAGCCTCCATACACCTGGGACTTGCAGCCGCTTTGCAAGAGACGAACAATGATTCAGTCTGAGTTTTGGCCCTGAATCCCTCATCAGGGTGAAACCCAAGGGATCCTGCAAGCTGTTGAAATCAACAGAGCATTCCTGCCAGGACAGTGACGTGCCTGAGGCCAGGGGCACAGGGTGGCAAGAGGTTCCCATTCAGAAGAGGAGACATTCCTCAGATTCTGACCAAACTTGGGCCTGGCTCCTCCAACTGCTCTTTCTGACCAGGGCCTGTCCTTGGCCTGCTCAGTCTGACTGACCAAGACTCCTGCTGGGTCAGTGCAGTGCAAATCCCTCAGCCTTGGTATCTGGTCACCCTCGTTAAAGAGCAAAATTCAGCTGGGTTAATTTGAAGATCTAACTGGCTTTATGAAGCCATTCCTGAATCGGGCAGCATCCCATCTAGAACGGAAGCGCAGTCCGAGTGACTGTACAAAATGAAAGGGTTGATAGGCAGGAGGAGGTGGGACATGAAATTTAAGCGTGGCATGATCACCTTACCTGAGAGGAGAGCAGGGGGTCTCATCAGGCCCACTAGAGCTGACAGGAAATTTCAGACTGATTGGTTCGAAGTTCCACTCCTGGGAGAGGCTGAAACTGCAATTAGATTAGTCACTCAGTTTGGTTTGGTGACATAGTTTAGCAAAAGTGACTCCATGTTGGCCTGTTTCTTTTCTTTAACACCTTCAATATCTGATCAAATTCTTTGTGCCCCACCCCTGGCCTGCCTTCGGCCAGAGTCCTGTTGAGTTGGTCAAGCAAGACACCCCTGGCCCTAATGTCTCCTCCTCTGAGCCACTTGCCACCCACCGACCACCCCCTCCCCCCAGCACCGGCCCACCCTGCTCCTTGGCTATAAATCTCCATTTGCCCTTGTTCTCAGAGTTGAACCCAATCCCTCTCCCTACTGCTCACCCTCAGTGTAGTACTTCCTTCTTGAATAAAGTCTTCCTTACCATTTCTAACATGTCAGGAGTACTTTTTCTTTCACAATCCCCAAGGTGGTACCCGCCTGCTACCCCAAACCCAGGTTGCAGAGCTTCTCCAGGCCCCCCACCAGACCCTGTTTCTCAGTTGGGGTGAGGGATCCCTTCAAACCAGCCCTCTGATAAATGAGGGTCCTTTGGTCTTCAAAATCGTCCAAGACAGGGCCTGGCCCCCCTCCCTGGGGAGCCTGGTAGCAGGCCAGGGAAATGTAACTTCGCATTTATTATTTGTACTGTTTTTGTCTGTTCCCCTCTCTCTGCTCGGCATTCTCTCCAGAAGCACCTGGAACGCTGCCTGCTACTGTGTAGCACAATAAATACCTGCTGAATGAGAGGATGAAGGTTCCTGCAGAGACAGAAATGGAAGAATTATGTTGCCTTTTGGCCCCAGACTTGGCTTCCCTTGCAGAGGCCCCAGGGAGGAGAACCTGGAAAACAAAGATGCCCGTGTCCCCGGCCCCTTGCCTCACCCCCTTTTTTGTTCTGCTCTACGACCCCCTGCCTGGGGGAGGTAGAGGTGTGTTCCTTTGTCCTGCCCCCCCCCCCAAGTCCTGTCTGCTGGGTGGAGATGGCAGCTGCCTCTTCCCTCTGCCGTTTTTTCCTAATCCTGAGGGACTCACAGAAGCCTGGATCCTCAGGGCATGTGCATCTCTGTGAGGGAGCCTCAGCTCTCAGGCTCCCGCAGACGTGCAGGTGCAGAGGGCATCTGTCCAAGGTCCCTCTCCCCGTCCTCTTCTCCATGTTCCCAAGCCCCTCACACAGAACAGGCTCCAGAGAAACTAGGAAACTCAGGCTACACTGGGTTCCCAACCAGCACGACTCAGAGTGTGGGCCTCAGAGCAGACCAAGAAGTCATTGTTACTGGTCCCTGAAAAGACCAAGTTCAGATTGTGAGGGTGTTTTGCAATATTAACTTGATAGAGTACTGTTATCACTGCTGAATCAAATTATTTTAAAAGGGGTTTGAATGGATGATCAAGTCATGAAAAGACAAGGAGAAAACTCAACTGCATACGACTAAGTGAAACAAGCCAATCTGAGAAGGCTGCATAGTGTATGATCCTAAATAAATGACATTCTGGAAAATGCAAAACTGTGGAGACAATAAAAGTTCAGTGGTTGCCAACAGCTAGGGGGAAGGGATGAAGAGACAGGGGACAGAGGATTTTTAGAGCAGAGAACTACTCTGTATGATACTATAATAATGAATAAATATTATACATTTGTCCAAACCCTTAAATGGGCAGGTCCAGGAACTAATGACATGTCAATGTAGCCCATCGGCTGTGACCAGGATGCCACTCTGGTGGGGCTGCTGATGGAGGGGGGGCTGCACCTGTGTGGGGGCAGGAGGTGTATGGGACATCGCTGTAGTTTTTGCTCAGTTTTGCTGTGCACTTAAAACTGCTCTACAAAGAAAATCTCTTTAATAAAAGGGAATTGCATTTTATGTGTCTTTTTTATTACTAATATTTTATTTTCAGTGCTGTGGATTAAGTGTTTATGTCCCCTTCAAATCTGTATGTTAAAGCCCCAGCCCTCAGTGTGATGGTACATGGATTTAAGTAACTGGGTTTAGTTGACCTCCTGAGGGTTGAGCTCACACAATGGGATTAGTGCCCTTATAAGATGAAGAGACCAGAGCTCTCTCTCTACTGCATGAGGACACAGCAAGAAGGTGGCTGTCTGCAAGCCAGAAAAAGAGTCCTCGCCAGACACCAGACACCGAACCTGCCAGCACCTTCATCTTGGACTTCCCAACCTCCAGAAGTGTGAGAAGTCAGTCTTTCCATTGTTCAAGCCACCCAGTCTACGGTGTGCTGTTCTGGTAGCTGAGCTAAGAGTGTTTTCAGTTCATCTGTTATAATTTATGAGTTTTGGGCCCATGAGCGTTTAGAGGGGAGAAAATTGGTCCTTCACCCCAAATGGTTTGAGAAGCTCTGACCTGCACCAGCAGCCCCGGTCTCCCGCTGCTGCTCTGCTCTTGACACTAAGCTTCAGTTCCTCATCTGCAGGCTCAGAGGGTAGAATGACTGGACCAAGCCAATGCGGTCAGTCAGCAAATATCTGGGTTTTTTGGAAAGTATGGCAGCCTCAGGCAGTTAGGGGCCAGCGCCCCCCTCCCCCAAACCTCTTTTAAACATCAGGTGGGATGTTTTAAAAAAAAGCAAGAGTCAGGGCAATTCTGCCAGCCAGACACAAATATTCATTGGCAAGTCTGCACAATAACAGCCTGTGAGTTTGGGAAAGTCCCAGTCTCTGTCCTCACACATGTGGATGCTCAGCTCCTGTGAAAGGCTGATGCAGAGACGCTATTCTAGAAATGCAGTTGCGTCCTGCTCCATCCCAAGATGACCTTGGGAGGCAGGGACAGGTGCTTGCACCGCACCGGTGCAGCAGCAAGGCTGCCAGCCAGCCACAGAGCTGGAACACGGCCTGCTTCACCAGGGCCAGCTTATTTCAAATACCCGCCACAGTAACGAACCAGCGCTCTGGTGCAACTTTGATAACTACATTTGAAACGTTTCATTACCACCTCTGGACTGTGGATTCCTACGGTTGCTCCAAGTGCAAAAGAGCTGCCTACTCTGTGTACCTGTAATTATGCACGCACATGTTTGGCATGTTAATGCACATGTGCTTTAAAGTACATCACAGGCAGACTGACAGGAAGATGAACTGCACAACCTCTAAGTTTCCTCCCCAGGCAAATGTATATAAAATATTGTATTAGATAGTATATTGTCATATAGAATGTATATTTTTAATATTCCTTAAAGTCTGAGAAGGAAGATAGAAGTCAGTTTTCTGACTTCACCAATACCTTCAGATGCTGGAATTACATGGCACATTCCCCCGTTTGCAAGGTCAAATCTTTAAAGCTGAGACAGCTCCCCCCTTCCTGCCGATATGGGTCAAGCAATGCTCTCAGTCTTTATGACCTTCCCTTTTCCGATTGTTGCTGACAATTTCCCTCTCCTTGGGATGGCTGAGAGCCTCCGGTGACTGTTTCTGAGTCATCCCTGAGCCTTCACTTTAGGCAGAGAGGTCTGTGGTGGTGGTTGGAGGTGAAGTGTAAAGAGTTCAGAAGGGAAGGTGGGAGGGGATATGGCTGAAAAAAAGAAAATGCCCGCCTGGAGTGCGAAAAAAAACAAAAGCCTAGACAGGTGAGAAAGACCCAGCCGTGTCTGGGTGGAGGAAAACCAGGCCCTGCCTCCCCAGCCACGGGGGAGGAACAAATTGGCGTGCTGAGAGTTCCTGGCTTGGCCCTGAGACACTAGGCCGGGGGTACAAACTAGCAGCCATAACGGAGGACAGCAACTGGCCTGGGTACCTGGGTGGTATGGAGTCTGAGAGCCCCGGTGACGCATGGGGCTTGTACCATTGTAACACAGTGGAGACCCTCAAAAAGGACAGGGGGGCTTGTGTCAGGGAAGCGGGGCAGCCCCCAGTGGCAGCTCTGGCCCTGACAGTGAGGACTTCTAAAGAAATGGGAAGAGCATTCGCTTCCTTGGGGAATTCAGTATCTAGGGCTGGGTGGAAGGGAACGAAGAAAATGCCACTCTGGGAAGCCCCTGTAAACCCTCTCTATTAACACAGCTCACCCAGGGAAGCGGGCCAGGCCCCCGTCTGCTCCCGGCCCCCATTCTCCCTCATTTCCAGATCTGCTTCCACAGCCCACTTTCCACCCCAGCTCAATGCCTCCGAACAGTCTTTCCCTTTGCACTACTCAGTCCCCTAACCTCATGCCAGTTCCCACTCTGGCAAAGTTTGTGGCCTGGGAGCCTGGGGCATCTGTCCTTGGTGAGCCAAGCTCGAAGTCTTAGCAACCACTTTCTCGTAGAAACAAAAAATGGCCAACTGCTACTATTAGGGAGGCCGGGAAGTGGAGTGGTTTCTGGAGATGAGCACGTATACCACGTAACTTCTGAGTGACCTCGGGCAAGGTTACTGAGTAATCTTGTTTTCTTCTTCTGTGAATGGAGACACTCACAGCTCCCCCCTCTTGGGCTATGGTGGGGTGAAATGAGAGTAAAATCCCCAGCACAGCACCTGGGGCACAGGCAGTGCCCGGCAAGGGTAGAAGTCCTCTCCTTGTACGACCTCTCTGTTCAGCCCCTCACGTCCTTTATCCCGTATCCTGACCTAGTCTCTGCTCTACATGGTGACCTCCTGAAATGCCAACTACATGTTACTTATGTTGAAAACTCCT
This sequence comes from Anoura caudifer, assembly GCA_004027475.1. Taxonomy (NCBI): domain Eukaryota; kingdom Metazoa; phylum Chordata; class Mammalia; order Chiroptera; family Phyllostomidae; genus Anoura; species Anoura caudifer. The sequence continues at coordinate 287,708 of PVKU01001531.1, read as the reverse complement.
CCATGGTTCCTCATTGTCAGCATAAAATTCACCTCGAGCACCTTCTACCTCTCCCCTCACCCAGGGCTGCTTTCACAGCAGCCTCTAGTGCTGGGGGCCTTTGCATTGGCTGTTCCCTTTGCTAAAACACCCTTCCCTGCCCCTCACAGTCAAATCCATTATAAATGTCATTTCCTTAAAGAAGCCTCCTCTAACCACCTCCTTCCTTCCTTAGCACAAATGCACAATCTGTAATCACTTTACCAATTTACTGCTCATGGTCCCACTCCAAGGCAGCTCCACAAAGCCATTCGGCCAGGCTGCACCTAAGCACAGGGATCAAGGGCTTTGGAGAGTAAACTGGCTTGGTGGCCTGCCCAAACCTGACCACCACTGCTCCCAGTTCCAAAATCTTTGTAAGGTAAGGTGTGGCCACGTCCGCATACACAAATGTACACTGAGTCCATAGGTAAAAAGTAAAAAGTTTTATTCTCAGATCTGCCTTAGTCATCGCTAGTTTTGCAAGCAAGAATAAGCAGGGTCGACAAGAATACTCTCCCTAGATGTCTTTCATGACAATTTGTCACTGACGGAGTCTCCTGTCTTTCTAAAGATAGTGTGATTTCAGGGTGCGGAAAGGGGCTTCATGATTAGAGAACATGGGGGTTAATCATCGTGCTTCATGCCAAAGCAAGGCCACCAAGAGCGACCAAGAGCAGCCTAGCAATGACAGAGAGCTCAGGGAATAAGGGAGGCAAAAAGGGTGGAGGACCCTACACCAGGACAGGGGGCCAGCAGAGGAAAGAGAGATGCTGTCTTCACCATCTCCAACTTGATGCATCCAAAAATTAAATGTGCCCTGAAAGAGCCGATCATTTACGGGGTCAGCAGAAAAAGAAGACAGAGCAGGAAAAAGTATCCTCTGAAGTACCCCCCTTTTGAAGAGTTCCCAGAGGGAGATCCCACCCCCTACCCTGGAAACTACTCCACGGGAGCCTCGTCTGGCTGGTTCACAGGACGGTCTCCCGAAAGACACCGATGAGGCTGTGTGGCCGCTCAGCCGCACGCCGGGGTCTCCGCTCGCCTCTCAGCCTCCCTACCGAGACGAAGGTGCTCAGGTCTCCGCAGCTCTGCAGGTGCAGCAGGCCAGGCAGTCTCCGCAAGGGCAGGCGGCGGGCCCTGATAGGGCCGGGCTGCCCGGGTGCCATGATCTTTGGGAGAATAGAATAAAGAGGGTGGGGAGAGGTTAAGCTTCACCAGTTGTGGTCCTGGGATCTGCTGCCTATATCCATCCCTGTCATGTTCAGTTGCCTTGAGAAAGAAAAGAGGGTATTTTTCCAAAGGGAAGCCTACTGGAAATTCCAGAGAGACTTAACATATTGTCTCTTTTCTAAAGTTCCTAAGACACTCCCCAAATTTCCTATGGTTTCAATTGTAGGCTGGCCTCGCTTCACTAATTCATCTACTGCAATTTCTTGCTGTATAGTTAACATTTTTCATCACTCTCTTCCAAGTCCTCTGTGGCCTGAGCCAGTGATTCTCATCGGGGCCAGCTTCCCAGCTCTCCCATGCTGATACTGACATGTGAGTCTGGGGTTGGGCACAAGCACCCCCCAACAAGAACCCAGGCAATACTAGGGCATGCAAACATTCGATACTAGTCTGGCACGGTGACCACGTAATGAGTATGTAGCATCTCAGCCAAGACCGATGATGCTTCTAATTGCTCTAAAAACCCCTTAACAAGCAACATAACCTCTAGGCCAATTTATTTGTGAAAACTCTTAAGAATGGTTCTATTGTTAGATTTATTTTTATAATGTACTGCATGCATAACTTTAAATGCATCGTAATATCACTTATTTTGTTAAAAAAATAACAAAAATATGAGAAATTCTTCATCCAACTTGGATTGATAAGGGGAAGACAGCCCATTATATGCAACTGTTTATGCTGCACAGTCCCATTTGTATGGCCTGTGACACTGAGTGCCTCGGGGAAGACCCCAGACCCCAGTGCTTCATCGCCACCAACACCACAGCACGACCATTGGATGACATTTTGCTTCTTTTGCCCCACTCTCAGATTTTAAAGTCATTAAAAAGTCAATCCCCCAAAGAGAAGAGACATTAGATTTACTAACATTCTATTGTTATATTTGTCTTTAAGGCCTGTCCTTGTTTCCTGATTAAGAAGAAAATTTCAACATTCATAGATGTCATCTGTTGTTACGTGTATGTTAGAACAAGTGGTTGTAATATTGCAAAATTTAAAATGTATCTAAAAACGCATTCTAGTAAAAGAAAGAAAGGGGAAAATGTGCAAAAGCTGGGGAGAGTCTGAAACAAAAGCTCCCCTTGCCCGTCCCTGCCTCCTGCTGTCTGAGGCAGGTGCAGCCCTATCACACGCCACCCCGGGGGCCAGTCTTGGAAGGCGCCAGCAGGTGGCCTGAGTCTATTGCAACAATCCCAGTACTGAACTTTGATCCAGTCTGTGCAAAAGCCCAGTGGATATCTGTGCTGATGGCGTCCACTGGACTCTAAACACCTGTCCTTTATCCCCCAGAGCGATTGTACAGCGAACAAGACCATGCACAAGGTCCAGACCAACCACCTGGCAGACACGCCAGCCCTTACCTCACCAGAGCGTGGCAGCATTTGAGTGGCTCTCAATGCCTGCCCCTATTTAGTGGGCTACTGAGGCTGGACAGGGGAAAGGAAGCAGGAAATGACATTTTGCATAGACCAGAGGGACACAAGATGTAAAATGCCTTCACTACACAGGATTTGCAGTAGAGCCTGACCCAGGAGCATGTGCCAACCACTTTCAGGAAGCAGACAAGAGGGTCCACATTCATGTGCCCCCTCCTGTGAGTAATCAGATTGTACTTTGGCTCCCCTGAGTCCCCTGAGGGGGGCGGAAGAGAACGTGGTTCTGAAATCAGTTAGAAGAGGCCAGAAGGCAGAAAGGGGGAACAGAAAGGAAAGTGAGAAAGGGGTTTCAACAATGTGCCTTGAAATTTGACCTGCGAATCAGCCCATTTCAACTCAGAAGTATTCTCTGGGCACTTGATGCAGGCAGGCAGGCACAGCCAGGTAACAGGGTGAGCGCTTGCACCAATGGCCTTCAACAACCGCCCTACACCCCTGAGCAATGCAGTAAATGCCTCAAAGGTGACCACTTTTAAAAAGCAGTGGGTAGCTGAGGCTGTAACCCGAGCCAGTTCTCACCTGAAGGAAACCCCCTTCACTCAGAGATACAGGTATAGAGACCCCCTAGTCCAACCCTGCACTGAAGATGAGAAACCTGATATCTAAGTGCATCACTGACATGCCCAGTTGTGTCTTTCCCCTCTAGCTCCTGGTCAGAGGGTTTGTATTTAACCTATGGGAAGGGAAAAGGTGTGTATTTCTTTCAGTCCTCTCACCTTAGGTGTCTTGCTAAACATTTCATGAGAATATGAACAACCCCCAGAATCTTGGTTATATTAAAATTCATGTATGTCCATCATTGTCAAAGGGCTGAAGAAAAACATGCTGTACAAGGGAAACTTTCAACAGAGGATAGCAGTTGCTGACCGTGACCACGTGGCCCGACGCCTTGCTTTCTTCCCCAAGCTGCACCCTTTTCTTTGTCTAGGCTTCTACACCCTGGAAAATGGGTTTCTCTTCCTTTGAGCCAAGAACACTGCGGAAAAGCCACCACACCTGAAAAGAAAGTGCTCCAGCTTCCTCCCCCTCCCCAGACCATATTTCCCTTGACACGGTGACCATGAACTCACTGTGCCTTGGACAGGAAATCAGAGAAGCCCTGTGGCTGCTGTGGAAACAAGTTATCTGATTCACACCGAACAGCAATAATAAAACTACCTGTTCTAGGACACTGGCACTTGCAATGACTTCCTCCATGTGCTCCTCGTCACACTTCAGAACAGACTTAATGCTCTCCACAAGCTCATGGATGTCCGGGTTCATGCTGCCAGAGGACTGCTCCAGGATCTTCGCCACCAGCACCTTGGTGTCTACGTAAGATTTGTAATCTATTAGAGACTGGGGTCTGCCTCTTGAGACTCTGGATCTCAGACCCCTCCTCAAGGTCACCGCGGCCATATCCGGTCTCCCTTCAGTCTGAGTCGCAGCTTCACAGCTCACAACAGGAGCGGCTGTGGACAAAGACAAACAACACGTACCCATTGGCCGTGCCCGTGAACACACGCCTCTACCTAAACTCAGTGTGGAAAGTCCATGACAACAGCTGGCAGCCATGCACCTCTTGCTTTTTCATTTTGCAAAAGGAAAAGGAAAGCAAAACCAACAACTGTGACATGAGCGTATTTCCTGATGTAGCTCCAACAGGACATGTCCCCGAAACACTTTACTATGCCACATAAAACACGACCCCCCAGGTGAAGACAGGTGATAGAGGAGAGCATCCAGAATACAAACCACAGCGGAGCCACAGTTCCATGGGGTAATGACCAGTATGTGGGGCAAGCAGGCAAAACGTGGCTGACTGATGAAAGGACGTTCCACGGGGGGGAGGATGGAGGGGCCACTCAGACAGGGACGAAGGAAACACAAGACTTGTGGGCTGAGTGCACGCTCTGCTCACTTTGACTGTACCTTTGTCCTAAACGTCCTCAAGGACACTGTATGGACTTATATGACCAGTGCCCACACCACGGCCGTGAGGCAGCTCTATAGCTGATGGTTACGGAAGGAGAAACCTCGGCGCAGAAACACTATGTGATTCCAGAAGTCAACAGCGGGCCTGGGAAACCCACCGCAGGCTCTCATTTCCACGACTACCTGCTGTAGCAAGGGTACAAGGACCAGCAGAACACTGCTGCACCGTCGGGTGGGTGACGTGACTCTCACGCCTGGTGTTTCCACGTGGTCGGAAGCCAGCCAGCAGCTGTTAGTGGACACAGCGCTGGAGAGTCCAGTCTGTGAAGGCCTGAGAAGCAGGAACTTAGATATTCAGTGAGGAAAAGAAGTAGGAATGGAAGAAGAGGTGGAGAAAGGGGAGCATCCTTTTCCTCTGGAGAAAAGTAGGCATGAGGATCCCTAAACAGGTGTTAGCTACGGTTCTCCTAGGCTGCCATGAGCTTAACCCAGAGAGCTGGACTCTTCCAGTAACACTCCCTACAGACGTGCCCGTGTGAGGACAGGGTGTACATTCAGTTATGTGAAGGCGACCTGGTCCCTTCCAGTGAGGGCTCCCACAGGTAAACATGTGTCATCCTCGCCCCTGCAGTACTACAGGATGGGAATGGGTTCCGTAAAGATCTCTCTAAGCTGTGCAGACAGCAAAGTTCCCACTGAGGACAGCAAGTGGCCAGCTCAGGTCCTCAACTTGCCAGGCAGGGCAGACCCACAGTGAAGAATGGCCTGGGAGCTGAGAGGCCAGGCTGCCGGCCTGCTGGGGTTGCAAAGGTGCACTCAGTCTCAGGCGCTGGGGCTCCTCCCCACTCAGGAGCCACGCGGAGACAAGAGCAGTGTTCTCTCTGGCTCCCACAGTCAGTCCAGAGCTGCGCAAACAATACAGGCTGTCAGAGGGATGGAACCAGAATGTAAGGGGGGGGGGGTGACACAAGACCCCAGAGAAGGCAAGGGGAGAATAGTATTTTCATAGAACATGAGGAGAGCAAAAGCCACTTGTGAGAATAGGTCATCGAGGGAAGCTGGTGCTGATGGGTTTTCACCTTCTTCCTTTAGTTCCTGTATTTTTTACAATTTTCTACAATGAAGACATATTTGGAGATATTCAGATATTCATATATTCAAATAGCATCTATACACAGATCCCTAAAGGGATGGAGATGAAGTGTGGGTTTCACTCTAACCAAAGTTCTTCAAAATCAAGGTCAGATTTAAAGAATTCAATCTATTTGTACATAGTAAAAAGATAACTAATCTTTAAGTATAGAAGAGGGGATAAAAATACCACCCGCTGACTTTTTCCGTGAGAGAGAATGTGCACCCCCACAGGATCGCGAGCACCTGGAAAGCAGAACTGGGTTTGCGTTAGCATCTTTGTGCAGCGCCCACCACCCCGGATCATCCGCAACCAAATGCATTCAATAAAAATGGCTTAAAAAGAACGGCTCCCTACCAGCCTTAAAAGATGTGGCAGATGTATATTCCTGATGTGCATGTAGAATACCTTACTTCCTCAAGACCTCTTAACCTCCTTTAAGACAGCTCTTCAACTACAGGGTCCTGGGCAGTCAGAACACCCCCCACCCCACTTCCACCTGGCCCCTGGAGGCAGATGCACGCTCTGAGGGGAGCTTGGGGAATGGCCTCACCTCTCTCCCCGGAATGATGGAGCAGGGGGTCACTCTTCGATCTTGTCCTCAGGGGCTGGAGAGGTCCCCAGCTTTCCACAGCAGGCAGCTGGTTGGAGTCAGTAGTTGAAGTGGATGCACTTTCTTCTCCAGGTGCACTGGGAATATCCCCATCTGAGTAATTTTTTAAGAGGAGAAAGAAAATTGATTTCACTAGCCACAGGCTTCAAAATTTTGGGCAGGAAACACCTGTGAGGCCAAACCTGCGGGGTGAGAGCAGCACAGTTAGTAACATTTGCTTAGGCAGCTGGCCCAGGACGTTTGTATTTCCCAGCACTATGGGAAGCGCTGCCTCTCCAAACCAGCACTCCAGGTCTAAAACAAACAAACAAAAACTTCCAAATCCAAGCTGAAATAAAGAAGCCTGCCAAAATACCAGCTTTTTCTAAAGGGGTTAGCATCTTCTCCAGGGAAGCATCCTGTCCACCTTCAGCATCGGAGAGCTCCCACCTATTTTACAGTTTTTGACTGTTCTGGATGAGCTTGGTCGGGTGGGAGGTAGGACCTGCGCAGCAAGGTGGCTGCCCTGGGGGCTGTAAATGGAGTACAGGCAGGAGTGGGGTGGGGCGGTGCCTGCAGGCTGGGCTGTGGAACTTCTGGAAAGCCCCATTAAAGAGCTAGTAGCCACTAAATGAATCAGTAGAACCACTCTGGAACTGGATGACTTCTGCTCAGGAAAATAAAATCACATCATCTGTGAGCCTGAGTGGGGTCAGGGAAAGTATTTTAAGAAATGGGAGAATTGCAAACATACTCGGGAAACACGCACCACTGCCTAATTCTACATAAGACAGAAGGCGAACAGAACAGAAACACAATCCCAAATGGTGCTGCTGAAAAGTTACCTCTGTCTAAAAGAGCTAAATGCTGATCCATTATTTATGACCGTGTGCAATTTTGTCCTGGTGGGCAATTCTCTGGGCTATTTAAAACCTCTCCGAAGAGAGAGCTGTAACACTGTTACCTTAAATCACAAACAGAAATATAAATGACTCTAGTATTTAATTCAGGTCTGGAAATCAGAAATCAGTCTGTTAAGGGACATGACCTGGACCCTAGGTTATAAACGACAACATAATCTCACAGCAAATCACCCTGTAATAAATGAAATGCTTTCTTCTCTTCAAAAGAGTTCATCTCATTTTAACAGAAGTGAAAAAAAATCTTCAGTTGGAAAACACAAGAATGCCGCCAAATTAAACTCTGTAAATCTATTTCACGGGTCCCAGAGGATAGTGTGGTTATTCACAAAAGATTCTAAGGATATCTGTATTTCTGTCCACATGTTATCTCCCTCTGTAAGCCCTAAAGTTGACAGTAATTTTAGGGAAGGATACAGCTTGACTCATTTGCTCCAAAAATATCTGATCACCAACAAAATACCATAAAATCATTATTTGATCATGTTCTAATTTTCGGAATCACAGGTTTTGGCAGTGAAAAATGGTTTTATTACCTTGAGTCATGGTCATGCGGTCCTGCTCCATCGGGCTTATGGCAGCTTCGGATCCTCCTGATGTTTGGAATGAAGACGCCTGAATCACAGGAAAAAAGAGGAAAATTGGTTGATATTCAACTCAAGCATCATCTGGGCTCAGTGAACCTCTGAAAAAGACCAGCGGTGCACGCACGGGGCTGCGGTGCACGGGCTCCCACTGCTCTCGGAGCCGAGTGCTGCTCCTCCTGCCTGTGGTCAACCAGAGAGAGACTGTGTGCACCGTACCTGCGGCCGGTCCGTCTGGTTCACCACAGCTTCGTACGGAGGTGGGGGATCCAGAGGACAGAATACTTCCACGCCCTTGATTCTCGCTCCATATATATGCGGCAGCGGGATAATATTGGGACCACCCATCCTAGGAAAAGTATGTTGGCATCAGGAAGCAAGTTCTTCAGAGAGACCAGGTGACCTTAGTGGCTCCAGCTTGCTGGCCTTTGCCTGGAGATGGTTATCCTCAGGCAAGTAGCAACACATAGTATGCGATACTATCATTCCTGCACAATCTACTAGGCAAAAAGTAAGCAAAAATTTCTAAGAGACAGAAAGCAGCTTGCTGATTGCCAGGGGCAGTGGGAAGGGAAGGGAGGAATGGGGAATGACTGATTAAAGATACACAGCTCCCTGGAGGAGGACTGCAAATGCTTTAGAACTAGATGGAAGGCATGCTTGTACCCTACTGTGCATTTACTAAGTGCCACTGAATTGTACATTTCAAATGTTTCATTTCAGGTTATGTGAATTTTAATTAAAGAAAAAACAAGACTAGAGACACAGGGAACCTCAATTATTTAATTAGTGCAGAACAACTTCCATGCCTGGGTTTCCCTGATGTTTGATTCATGGGAGCAACTTACTATTTGTTAAAAAATATTTGAAAGAATAAATAAAACTTTCAAATAAAGTGAACAGCGCACAGTTCAGAGACAAAGCAGCACACAGCAGGGGAGACCCTGGAGAGACTGATTCTTCCTGAAGGCAGTCAGTCCTTCAGCAAACACTGACTGAGCTGAGCGCTGGCTACACACCAGGTGCTGTGGTTTTTGTCCTGTGAGTAAAGGGCCCTTGACAACAAAAGCAAAAACAAAAACAAAAACAAAAACCCTGCAAGATTTTCTGCCACTGCCCATAGAAAACTACACACCACACATGTCATCTAGGTAACAAAGAACCTAAATATTAAAACAATATTTAAAAATACATGGAAGTTTGTACCTTCTAACAAAACCCCCAGTTATAAAATAATTCCTGGGGAAGTGATGGGCAGCACAGTGACTGTAGTTAATAATACAGTATTATATTTGAAAGTTGCTGAGACAGACCTTAAAAGTTCTCATCACAAGAAAAAATTTTTTTACTGTGTTTGGTGATGGATGTTAACTAGACCTATTTTGTTGATCATTTGTAATATATACAAATGTCGAATCATTATGTTGTACATCTGAAAATGTATTCCATTCCAAATATATATTAATTTTTTTAAATATACGGAATATCAAAAAACCTATATTCAAGCCATGGAGTACTGGAGAATGAAAAACACTGATAACAGCAAAGTTTAATATCTGCTCTTAAAATGCAAGAATGGATACGCACTAAAGGAGACTAAATACTAATAAGGAGGCAGGTTCTAGAGCCAGTTCATGCAGGGCGCTGCTTTTTCGGAAAGGTGCTCTTTGTGTTCACGGCCATTTCCTGTTATCCCTGGTACCCATTTTCAAAAATGCAATTGATGGAGAAAAAGAAGTTGAAAAAGATGTGGTGTTCTTTATTGCTAACAATAAAACTTTATTGTTAAATCTGAGATTTAGAAGAATGAGACTCTGCAGCCTGAATTTTTAAAAAAATAACAAAGCTGTCCTCCTTTTTTCTTTATCTCAGTTCAGAAGGAAGACTCTCGTCCCCTGCTTGACCCCAAAGGGAAGGGAGAAGGTTACGTTTTGGCAGCGACTGCAGGGATATGCGCAGGCTTGGTACAGAACACACAGCAGACCTAAAGAGAGGCACCAGCACGAAGGGTCTCTCCCAGCGGTGGTGGGCAGGGGTCCTGGTAAAGTTATCAAAAGGGATATTACATGCTCCCCTCCTAGCAGGACTTGCCCACGGGTTTTTTGCCAGCTCTCCATTTCAGCCAAAGCTATTTAAGAACTGTAAGCGCCAGGAGCCACCAGGAACCCAGACCCTGTGGGACCGGACTGAAGCGCGTTCCTGACCAATGAGTAAGGTGACTCGTCTACTCAGTGAGACCTAGGGCCTCCTCCTGTCCTCTCCAGAGGGCCAGCCTTCACTCCTCAATTAACATAAACTTCAGGAGCCATCTTTCTAGCACTTGCAAACCCTAGATTTTCCCCCTCAGCCAACTGTGCCAGCATTCACTGCTGTGCCCTAGCCTGGAAAGTTAGCACCCCCTTCTGTCTGTGCTCTGGTGGTCTGTCTGTATTCCCACCCCAATGGCTCCCTACACAGTATGTGCACCGGGAACAAAGGGCTTGCTTAGGGCCAAGGGGCCAGATGGCTTCCATTTTAGAGCCTCAACTGCAAAATCTCTTCAAGAAGAAAAACTGACAAAGAGGGGATGAGCTTTATCTAAACTGACCACAGGATGAAATGGCTTCTATGGTGGTTATTGAAGTGGCCAGGAAAAGCCTCATTTTGATGGAAGATGCCGCTAGAGTTCATGCAGAAAAAAAGGTCCTTTCCTATTAGGCAGCTTTCCCTTATTTATTTCCTTATTTACCTCTTCGGGTAAAAAAGGACCTGTTGTGGGAAATGGGTCTGCTATTGACAGGCAGACTTGTCCCTGATCCCTTATGGGTTTCACCTGGGAGGTCTCCGGACTGTGAACAGCCCAGACCTCCCTTCCAGAGACTCTGCTCTGACTGCCTGTGGTGGGGCCCAGGTATCAGTAGGTTAATGCCCCCAGGTGACTCCAATGCACAGCCAGCACCCCGAACTCTGCAAGAAGGAAATGGATACTGGTGGCTGAAATTATATCTGGTAAAGATGATCAGATTTTTATTAAGAATGACTGTCTTTAGCCCTGGCCACATGGCTCAGTGGTCTAGAGAGTCATTCTATGCACTGAAGGGTTGCGGGTTCAATGCCCAATCAGGGCACATGCCTGGGTTGCAGGGGACAACCAGATGTCTGTCCCTGTGTGTGTGTGTGTGTGTGTGTGTGTGTGTGTCTCTCTCTCTCTCTCTCTCTCCCCGCCCCCCTTCCCTCCTACCCTCCCCCTTCCTCTCTCTCTGAAATCAATGGGAACATGTCCTCAAGTGAGGCTTAAAAAAACAAAAGGAATGACTGTCTTTAGAAAACTAAGGCAGAGGTAAGATTAAGGGCTGTTCCTTAAGAGTAAGAGACATGCCAAGAATATTTTAAACAAAGTAATTAACAGTGATGGAGCATAGTAGAAACTTTTACTTTAAGAAAGATTTTTTTATGCCTATTATTTTGTAACAATCCTCTCAGCAGCCATGTGACAAATGCAGAGGAATGAGGAAACTGAGGCTCAGAAATGGGAAGAGATCGCCCAAGGTTACCCTTTTAGGAGACTCCAGAGCCTGAGCTCTTTCACATTTATCCCAAAGTCTCCAGGAAGCCTCACTGGTTCATGGTCTGAGCACTAAGGGTGACCAGAAACTCAAACAGATCATGCAGAATATGTTCTGCTTTGATGCTACGATAATGCCTTGAGGACTCATCTGAGGGTGATGTAGCAACTAATATGTCCTTGACCAAAGAATGATCTTCCTCTGTGTACTGGAAAAGCTTGCATGTCCTTTCACTGGGCACCTAGTGGTAGGGTTGCTGCCTGTGGAGGGGGGTGCAAGGGGGGGTGCCCACACAAGAGCTGAGCACAGCCTGGCCCCACTTGCGTGTGGGTGTTGAAGCTCATTAGAAAAGGAAATGGGTGGGCCTTGTCTTCACCTTTAAGAAATGCCCAGGTCAACCTGGCTCCCACCCTCTCTTCTTTAATTTCCTACAGTAGGTAACAACCCATGGTCCGAGTAGGTCCGCATTCACGAAATAGTTTGGAGACTCTGCCCTTTTGAATGCCGGCTCAAGCCAATCTCTGAGACCGAGGAGCCCCTGGGGTAGTGGAGGCAAGGTGCACGGCCCTCTGTACTGACAAACCGACTCACAAAGCAGAGGGCCCATGTTTGCACAGCGGTCATGGCTGCAGTCAGGCTTCTGGTTATGAGAGCAACCTGAGAAGCTCTTTCTCAAGGAGACAAGTGCATGAAGCAGTTCTGTTTATAGATGTTAAGTAAATAAACCTCTTCTGAGAGGTCATAACACCTTACAAGAAATGGGGAGCCTTCACTGTGTGAAAACACTTATCATAACTGGTTGCGGAAATTTAAAAAAAAATTGTTAATATTTTGCCTGCCTTACAAGAAAAAAAATTACCACTTGGGATTAAACATCTAGTGTCTATAAAGTTGATTTATACAGAGAATCTAGCAAAGGCAGTCAAATTTAAAAATATCTCTGAGAGCCCTGGCTGGATTGCAGAGTTGGTTGGAACGCCGTTCCACACACCAAAAGTTTGTGGGTTCAACTCTTGGTCAGGGCACACGCCTAGGTTGCAGGTTCGATCCCTGGTCGGGGCACGTACAGGAGGCAATTAATGGATGTTTCTCTCTCACCTCCATGTCTGTCTGTCTCTACCTCCTTCCTCTCTCTACACAATCAATAAAAACACATCATTGGGTGAGGATTAAAGGGAAAAATGTTTTTTTAATATCTCTGATAGAATATGTTTATAAAGGTGAGTAAATTTAGCCATTTTGAAAAAGAAAGTGGGCTTCCCTCTGACATTGGTGGAATTTCAGCAAATGAGACTGTTTGTCCATTGGAGATATGATCTAGGGCTCCAGGTATACAGTTTAGGCCGAGCAGTATCTTCTTTCTCACAAAAGTGTTTTAACACCTTCCCCCATGTTCCTTCCGAAAGTTCTGAATAGCAGTGCGCTTAATGAGAAGCTTGTCTGTCTTCTTCCAACCTGGGTTTGGCCAGGGGCTTTCTCAGGACCCAGAGGACAAATCCAGAGGTGCACATATATCCTCCAAGAGGGGAAATACCCACACTGCTAAACCTGACTGCGGAGGAGCAGAGGAGAGGAAGGAAAGAGAGAAGGTTGGGGGGCTGGGCAGGGCACACTCCAGGCCTCTGCTGGACTACACAATTCCCAAACCCACATGAGTCACCTTCCCTTTCTGCTACTACAGGAAATGAAATCTGCCTCCTCTAAGGTCAACCAAGTGCTCCCCCACCGCCTCAGAGAGCCAAGGAGTTCTTCTTTCAAAAGGGCATTTTGCTTCTGAATCATGAAACACCAGGCATTTTACTGCTCTCATGAACCCTCTGCACCCAGCCTGAGTCTGTGTGACAGGTTTAGCAAATGTGCCCTAATGCGTGCAAAGAATATGGGTTTTGTTGCTGTCTCTCTGACCCCTGAAATTCTTGGCTCATTTCCTAAGAGAAGGAAACCATAGAAGCTGTCCTGGGCCCTGAAGCTTCAAAGCTTCAGCGCACCACTGCCTGACCAACAGGGGGGCCGAGCTGCTCCTCAGCCATCCCCAGCCCCTCTGTCCAGCCAGCTGACGCCCTCTATGGCTTTGTGGGCATCCTTCCTTCCATCTAGGTGGGTGGCCAGGTGGGGGGCCTGAGGTGGGGTTTAGGTATGACATGGAAGGACAAGTCAGGAAGATAACCCAAGGAAAAACCACTAACAGCATCTGGTGGTAGCTTGCACTAGCTACCTCTTTCAAAGCCACATATGGCTGCTGCAAGCATAAAAAATTGATTTCTAAAAACACCATGCCTGGCACCAAATTTGACAACTCTCCATGCGTACCTTAGGGAGTAAAAATTTTAAATTCCTGGCCCTCAGAATATCAAGCTAAAGACACTAATCTTTCTGTAGAATTCAGAGATTCTCTCCTGGAAGCTTATATATAGGTTTACGTACCCTCGAAATTCAACTTAAGCTCACCTTGTCCAGGAAGCCAACCCTGACTGGCTGACCCTTCCTTCAAGCTCTCTGCAGCCCACCCACCATTCCAGGTTAGGTGGTTCTCCTCTGTGCACTTAAATCCTGTCCTCTGAGTACCACTTACTGTGATTGTAACACCACTCACTTTGAATGACCTAGAGACTGTGAGTTCCTTGATATGAGGGAGGGGGACAGGGACATTGACCTCATTTTGAATCTCAATAACCCAACACAGTGACTAGCAAGCAGCAGAGAACTGATCAAATGTTTGTTGAATGAATAAACTAAGTCATTCCTTAGAGAGATACAATTCTAGAACTTGGTAACAATCAGAGGAAGACATGGGGCATTTCATTCTACAGATAATAAATCCTGAGAGTTAAGAAACCAATGATCAAATTTTTAGCTAGAATTTGAAAATGATAATAAGCCTGGTGTCTATTTTTTCCAGACTAGAGTGAAGTAATTAATAATTCATCTTTTTTTAATGGCTGGGAAGAGTTTCATGATTTGGGGACCTGCTGATGGTGTTATAATGAACATCGATTTGGCTTAACTAAGTGCGTTTCCAGGGCAACAGCAGCTCTCAATCATGTCAAATTACAGCAGTTATCTCACTGGGTGTCAGTTTTCCTGGGAAGCTAATTGAAATTGAAAAAGTATATCTTTAGGTCAAGGTTTGACTTTCCTTTGGTTTCATGCAGTTAATCAGAGAGGGAAAGAGTGCGTGTGCATGGTACAGAGAACTGGGGTGGCAGGATACTTACGAACGATACCGCCGGTTCATCCGGGGTGTGCATGAGTAATATGTGGCGAAATAGGAAGGGGGAGGCACTGGTGGCACAAAGTCATCGGGGTCTGGGATGCGTCTGTGTTCATCCACTTCTTCGGCAGAAATCTGGGATTCATCCTAATTAAACAGCACCTCTGTTAGTCCACGGCCTGCCCCACAAAGGCTCAGGGAGAAAAGCAATGAACAGCACAGAAGGGCCCCTGGGCAGGTTCAGCAGAGACATGGTCACGGTGCCACCTTGCATGGACTTACGCTGCAGGATCTCCTGGCTGCAAATATCTGGAGGTAGCGAAGGGCAGCTGCCACCAAGCAGACAGTGGTGGTCAGGGCATTCAAGGCACACAGAGCGAAGAGGACTTTCTAGAACAAGGAAACAATGATGGCACTGAGTACTTTAAAGGAGATGCCCAGAATGCAATATAAAAACAACTTTAAAATAATAATACCGTTCCAATAAGACAATTCTCATGAGAAAATGCATGTGAAGAACTTACATGGTAAGTACCCCCGCCCCCAAATGCTGGTGATTATCATGACTCATGCAACAGGGAATACTTCTTAATTTAACAAATTCATCTTAGAAGTTTCCTGTCCCAGAAAGACCTGATACAACAATAGTTATTTTGCAAGCATCAGAGTACGGTCTGGAAACACCCCTCCCAGGAAAGCAGTGAGTTTCTCTTCTGAAGTGGGTGTCCGCAGTGACATCCTCCCCCTCCCACAGCCTTGCATCAGGACAGCTTGCTGCTCCATTCGTGGCCACTGATTCTATTTCAGGAGCTTTTAGCAGAGCTGTCCAGAGCACCCAACTAGGACAACGGAGGGGGCAGGCTGCCCGAGTGTAAACAGGGCTTCTCTCCTCTAAACACACATCTCAAAATAGTAGCAAAGGCAATTCCAAAAGTTTCTGTTGCCACAGTCCTGGCTCCTTAGTGGGGCTTTCCCCAAGCAAAGTCCTGGCTCAGAAAGTTTGGGGGTGACTTGACTACCAAAAATCTCCGAGACAAATAAAGAAAGCCATGTTTACATCCTTCGTAATCCAAAGAGCTGGCAGCTTCTCTCTTTGCTTAGAGATTCCTCCTCCCCGCAAAAAATCAACCCCAAAGATCTAACTAAAGAAAGCCATCATTAGCTTTCGGATAGTGGTAGACTATCCGAAAGCTAATACCTCACAGTTCACCAACTGATCTTGCCACTCACTGGGCTAACGGTCCTTAAGTCAGAACATGATTTTTATACAATTCCCTAATAAAGGTAATTTTGTACTTTTCTTCAAATCAGATCATTTGTTTTTAATCCCTTTTATTTATTATAATTGTTGCCTATTAAACAAGAGGTAAAGTGCTTGAATTTCTCCTGTATTTCCTGGCCAATATCCCTCCAAAGTCTGTGTCCCAGAACCGTGGCACTCAACAGCCCACAAGATTCATTCATACTAACACAGGAGCATCAGAACAATGACAGATGGGTATGCAATTTCAAGGTTTTGCTAAAAGCTACATCATATATGTATATATAAACATGCATATATACATGTACATGCATATGTATATACTTGGGCTCCTTTACATGTTTTACTATTTTATAATTCTTGAACACAAAGAAAGTCATCCCATAATTTAAAAGACATACAATAATATGTGATTCTTTCTGTGTTCAATTTTGTCTCTGAGTCACTGGGGTTGTTCACATCTGTTTTCAGCAGCATAGCTGTTTGATGGAGGTAATGGTAAGAATATTTCAAGTAACTTTGTTTTCTTTGGGGATATGGGGTATATTTATTGCTGGGGGGGGGGTGGAATCCACTCAAGGTACCTTAAGTAGAAGGTGAACTGCACTACAAGGCTGAACCGGGAAGAGTTTCAAGGCATTTTCTTTGTCTGTGCATTTGGCTGGTTGAAATTCTTCACAACAGAAGCAAATCTTGCCTTCACCTAAATCCACCTTAAGGGGGAAAAGGCAGAATAATTTAATTATTAAGAAAAATACACAGGCTACACCATGGAGCACCAACCCCACAGAATGAGATACGGGTTTAGTGTCAGACAGTGTCTGTGTCAGTCAGAATAGGCTCAGGTATGCTGTGGTCACAACCAGGCCCCGATTCCCAGTGGTTCAGCCAAACAAGGTTATTTCTTGAACATACTACATGTTCATTTAGGTCAGCAGGGCCTCTGTTCATCATATTCACCTAGAGACCCAGGCTGATGGAGCATCCTCCATCTCAGGGTTGATCACCACTATGCCAGAGAAATGGAAGACGCAGGGTGAATTGCTCAAGGGCACTTAAAGTAGGGTTGCCAGATAGAATATAAGACACCCAGTTAAATTTGAATTTAGATGACTAACAGACCATTTTTTAGTATAAGTATGATCCAAATATTCCATGAGACATGTTTATAGTAAAAATGATGAGCTGTCTATTTGATGTTCAAACTTAATTCATTGGTTTTTATTTAAAACCAAATCTGGTAACCCTAGCTTAAATCTTCCTCTGGGAAACGACACTCAACACTTTACCTCCCAAAAGATTGCCAAAGCAAATCATGTGGCCCCACCAAACTCCAAGAGGGCAAGGAGGTTCAGTCTACCATGTGTCTGTAAGAAGCAGATGGTATTATTTCGGTGACAGTAGGCCCTAAACCATGTACACTTGAAAAGATCTTAGTTCACATATTCCATGTTTTCTTTATTTGAAGTTATAATGTCACTGATCAGTAATTTCATATACATTTTAGTGAGAGGCTTTGCAAACCTTTTCTGAGTTTCTCTTGAGTCATGCTGTGAAAATAAGTACCACCTGCCTGTGGGTCACAAGACCTATAATTTGAGGGCACAGGTTTGTTCTTACTTGCCCTGCTGCTTGAGCTGTTGAAGTTGACTATTCTATTTTGGCTAAAAAGAAAGGCCACACCTCTCACACTTGCTAAATTAATCAGTTTTGACTTCACATGTTACTATGGATTTGGGGTGACCCATGTGGGTGGAGAGAAAAAGAGGAAAGGAGAGTACATCTTACCCCAAAAGACTTCATTTGTCAAATAGCCTCCCTCATGAAAAACAATTATGACATGGCCCCATTGCTTAAAAATTATGTGTTTTATGCATTAAAAATGGCAAGAAAATGTTGTCAAGTAGGTAAATATGCTATCCCAGAAGAGTTAAGATTTCAAATGATTTTTAAAATTCTGTCCTATACCTTTATGGCTTATTAAATTTCTACAATTGTATAATCAGAAACAAACACAGATTTGGTTTTTATAGTGAGAAAATTTTTTAAATTACAAATACACTTAAAAGTTTAAACAAATATTCCTGCCTTAACATCCCCCCACCCTGTTCCCCACTCCAGCATAATTGAGAATCTCTGGATATGGGACCCAAGTTTGGATATTTTTAAAAATGTTCCCCTAGGTTATTCTGATGGGAAGCTAGGGTACAAAACCACAGAATTTCTCATAAAAGTCAACTATACCCTTAACCCCTGCAGTGTGGCTTCTGTTTTCTCCAGAGATACCAGTGTCCAGCCACTAAGCTAATTTCTCACTATTGCCCTCCCAGTGTGGTTTCTACCCACTCCCTTTATTTATTCATTATTCAAGGTCCTTCACAAATGCCTATATTCCAGGTAGCCTTCCCCATCTTCCCATGGATACAAACCCTTCTTCTGCATCCCCTAGAACTGCTGTCTGACTGATAGCTGAACACGGTCTACCCTGTTCTGTAATCGGACATTTATTCATTCCCTCTATGAACACTGATCAAGCATCTGCCATGTGTATACCTACTCCTCTCGCTCCTGATAAAATTCTAGGTCAGAAGTGATGTCTGACTTTTCTTTCTACTCTCTGCAGCCTCTAGCATGGTGTTTTGCTTATAACAGATGCTACAATTTTGCCCAATTGTCTTTCCATATATTGTGACTTTTTGCTTTTAGCTTGTGTACTCTGCTCCTTCTAATTTGCTGTGCAATTAGTAATTGCAAATCCAAACTTTCTTCAAAATGCTTTTCTGGGAACTCTTCTGTATATAAAGAAGGCTACTGAAATCTCCCAACATAATAGAGAACCAAGGAAATTCCCATCTGGAAGAAGAGAGAAGACAGGTGTATGAATATCTTTAACCTAAAAAAGAAAAGGATATAAATGCCTGAGAGGTATGCAACTAGGACATTGTGGAAGATTATCTTGCGAGGGGACCAGGGATTATTTCCTGAAGGAGATAACCTTTGAGGCTTTGAAAGACTGATGATGACCCTTGGATGAACAGGGAAGTAAGGCACAGGGAATTTGGTGGGGGTGGGGGAGGTGGAGAGACAGCATTGTTAGAAATAAGAAAGTAGGGCAGGAGCCTGGGTAACGAGCTGCAGGCTCTGGCTCAATTACAGGAGCGTGGGCCGCCACCGCAGGGAACAGGCAGGATGAGGGTGAGGCACGGAGGGCCTTCCAAACCAGACAGGGCTGAGAGTCTGGGGCCCCTTCACTTACGGTTATTAAAGCATTAAATGACAAAAATCAAAAGGGTTGTTAAGAAGGAGTGGCAGTTTTTTAGTGAGTCCCTAAGGAGCTTTGCTGCTTGGGAAGATCATGAGTTTTCTTCCCTGCAAAGGTCTATCACAGCCTTTGTAGAAACGTGGCAGTCAGCTTCCGGCATCTGGCTGGCTTCCGAGGGTGAGACTGCCTTGACACCAAGCTCCAACTTAGTGATGTCTAATGCAACATCTAAAAAGTCTTTGTCTTTAATTAATTCATTTATTTACTTATTTATTTATTATTTTGCTTTTGCTTTGTGTCACAGAAAAATACTTGTTACTACAAAGTCCTTTTAAAAAGTTCAGATATCGAGCAATTTCACTTCTGGGTACACACTTCAAAGAATTAAAAGCAGGTTCTCAGGTAGATATTTGTAGACTTTTTTTCATAGTATTATTTGCAATAGCCAAAAGGAGGAAGCGAGCCAATCATCCATGGATGAATGAGTGGATAAACAGACTGTGCTATATATATATATACACACATATATACACACAGTGGAATATTATTCAGCCTTAAAAAGGAAGGGAATTCTGACACATAATACAATATGGATAAACTTTAAGGACATTATACCAAGTGAAATAAGCCAGTAAAAAATATATATATATACTGTATGATTCCACTTATATGAAGTACCTAGAGTGATTAAAGTCACAGGAAGTAGATGGTGGTTGCTAGGGGTTGTTGTGGGGGGAATGGGGAGTTATTGTTTAGTATGTAGAGTTTCAGTTTTGCAAGATGGAAAGAGTTCTGGAGATTAGTTGCCGAACAATGTAAATGTACTTTACTGAATGGTTAGAGTGGTAAATTTTACATTATGTGTATTTTACCACAATTAAAACTTAGAAAACAATTTAGAGATGGTACAGGTCTACAATTCTGAAATCCAAAAAATTTCCATTACTGCTGCTGTCCCAGATTGCACGGGGGTGCTACAGAATAAATACATCAATGTATCTTCTAAAATTTGGAAAAACTCTGAAATCTGGCCACCAAAATTTATGGATAAAGGGCTGCTGACCTGTAGTCTCATAATATCCATTTTTCTTCTTTCAATGAGACCAGACAGATACTGATAATGGATGCCTAATCTGCCAATTAACTAACTAATGATGCATTATATTACTGTGGTTTGGGGTTCTGCTGGCTGGCCCCTGTCTTGGAGAAAATAACTAACAACTGGAGTAAAATAATTAGCAGGCAGCTTCCTTTCCAATTTCAGGTCTCACTTTAGGATGTTGCCTGGTGCTAGATGTTGCCAGCCAATCACTGGCACCCAAAGTAAGCCAAATAGGCTGGGGGGCCCCATGCACGTGGTGTTTTAGCACTGCTTACCAAATCACACCTGGGCACACTGGACACAAACTGGGCCCCTTGGCAGCCCAGGATAAATCCAGCTAAATTTAAGAGGACACATACCACAGAGAGCAGCACAAAGAGGTTTACCTGAAATGGGAAGAAAATGGGTAGTTAGAAAAATGACAGCTAAATTCAGAGTTTTATCTGAATAAAACTAACTCACATTCTTTTCCTAGAGGAAACATTTTTTAAAAAGTCGGAACCATGTTCTTAGTATCCAAACTTTTCCCCACTACTTTTTAAAATTTTTTAAATGCACTCAGGAATGCCATTAACCTTCAAGTCTTCTCAATCATTTCAGGTCCCTTTTTTTTGTAGATAAGGGAGTTTCAATCCCTATCTTTTTTCTGTACATTACGTTAAGCCTTGGCTATTTTCTCCTTGAGCCATTATTTTTTCTGAGGCTTGCAGAATCAATGGTAAGTAGACAAATGGAGAATTCTAGAACATAAATGGAACCCAGGTAATCAAGGAGCTCAGAGCCACTCCTAACCAGAAACTCTAGTACACAGGTGAAAGTAAAGATGAGGTTTTTTTCAGTTCTGCAGGAGACAGGCTGAGCCTCTCCTGATAAGACAGGAATTTCTTCTGTTGCCCCTCAAACCCTGCATCCAATCACTGGCCAGACAGAGCGGCGCCAGTAACCACCAGGTACTGATTTATCTACAGCATTATCAGATGCCTTGAGAAGAAAACATAGTTACAACCCCTATGTCCACCGGCACACCACTAATCTTCATAACTAAAGCTTAGCATCATCAGCTATAGAATGGGTAAGAGTTCACTACCCAATTCTAGACCCCAAATTTCATCATTAATATCTTAAATCCAGCTCATCAAATGACACCATTAAGAAAATCAGTAGGCAAGCCCCAGACTGGAAGAAAATGTCATGCAGATGTTGACCAAAGAAACTTTTCCAGAACAAACAAATAACTCCTCATCTCAATAATAAAAAGGCAACCTAAATTTAACAAGGGGCAAAAGACTGAAATATACACTTGACAAAAGAAGATACAGGAATGGCAAATAAGCACATGAAAAAGTGTCAACATCATTAATAACCACGAATGAAAATTAAGACAACAAAGAGATACCACTTCACACCAACAAGAATGGCTGAAATTAGCCCTGGCTGGTGTAGCTCAGTGGATAGAGCTTGGGCCTGCGAATGTGGTTCAACTCACAGTCAGGGCACATTCCTGGGTTGCAGGACAGTTCCTGGCAGGGAACACATGAGAAGCAACCACACATTGATGTTTCTCTCCCTCTCTCCTTCCCTTCCCCTCTGAAGATAAATAAATAAATAAAAACTTTTAAAAAAAGAATGGTTGAAATTAAAAAGACTAGCGATAGAGCAGGTGAGAAGGAGGAGCACACGGAACTTGGGCATTGCTTGTCTGGGTATAAAATGGTACCACCACTTCAGAAAACTGTTTCTGGTTTCTTAAAACTTAAATATAAATTTCCCATGCAGAAGAATTCCAAATAATTATGGAGAAAATCTACCTTCAATTCCCTGCACCGCAAATGCGGGCTGCACAAGGTGAGTTCCTTCCAAAGAACACAGCATGAAAGGACCAAGGGGAGTAACTTTCCAGAGGATGAAGCTGACAAACACAGCATCAGCCAAGTGAGCAAGGGTAACATCACTAATAAGACAGGCTGATGGCAGGTACCCTTGATATAAGATGATGGAAATAGCATGTTACCTCTGTGGTCTTCCTCCCCAGCCCCCATAATAACCTCAGTCTATTCACAAGAAAAACAGCAGGCAATCTAAATTGAGGTACCTTCTACAAATGCCTGACCAGTACTCCTCAAAACAGG
The DNA here is from genome assembly GCA_004027475.1 of Anoura caudifer. Taxonomy (NCBI): domain Eukaryota; kingdom Metazoa; phylum Chordata; class Mammalia; order Chiroptera; family Phyllostomidae; genus Anoura; species Anoura caudifer. The sequence continues at coordinate 265,366 of PVKU01001531.1, read as the reverse complement.
CGAGAACATCAGGAAAAAAAAAGGAAATGCTAAGAAAATGTCACAGCCAGGAAGAGCCTAAGCAGACACTACCACTAAATGTAATATGTCCTGGGTGGGATCCTGGACAGAGAAAGGACATCAGGCATAAACTAAGGAAACCTGAAGAGTATGCATTTTAGTTGATAATAATGTATCAATACTGGTTCATTAATTGTGACCAATGTACCATACTAATGTAAGATAGCAATACCAGGGGAAACTGAGTGTGAGGTGTATAGGACCTCTCAGCACTATCTTTTCAATATTTCTGTAAGTCTAAAACTATCCCAAAATAAAATTTTGATTTAAAAAATTCTGAATATACACCCACCATATGACCTGCAATTCCACTCCTACACATAGACCCAGAGAAGTAAGTGCAATCACCCACAAAAAGACTTATGCAAGCTACTTATGAGCTTTATTCATATTAGACTAGAAGGTGAAAAGAACTCAAATATCCAACAACAGGAGAATAAACAAAGTGTGGTGTTTTCACATAGTGGAATGCTTCCAGCAACAAAAAGGGACAAAGCACTGATACACAGTGACAACATGACATTCAGAGACATTATGTTGAGTAAAACAGGCCAGATACTGTATGACTCCACTTACACAACGTTCGAGAATAGACAAAATACAGTAATCATGGTGACAGAAATAAGAAGAGTGGTTGCCTGTCTCTTAAAGAAAGTTTTGGAGTGAAGGGGTAGACTGGGAAGAGAAAGGGGAATTTTCTGGAGTGATGAAAATGTTCTACATCATTTGTTTTGTTTATGTCTACAAGGGTGTGTGTGTGCACATAAACATACGATATGTTTATGTGCACACACACATGCTTTTAATGTAAGAAAGAGAATCATGAGTCTGGCTGTCAGAGCAGCAGGGTGAGATCACACAGTGAATGCACTACTTCTAAAATGTCACAATGACAAAAAAACTGAGAGAATGCCCCAGGGATTCACTGCCTGGGAGGCGTGGCTTCTCTCCAGCACTGGAGGGGCTGCGGATGAAGAGTCAGGGTCAAACCACCAGAATGCCACCCCTGCAAATCCCAGGATGAGGACCTGAGCTGCATGTGCTATTCCCCAAATTTATTCCTGTATATGGCTTTCTTATTATTACATTATTCTTATTACCATCTGGCCAAACTTACTGGCCAAATGGTTGCCCCAATAACTCTTGTGTAGACTACTAGGCATATATTAGACATGGGGTGATTAGGATACCAAGCATATCCCTTCCAGAGGTTGGATAAGGTTCAATGGCACAAAATATTGGAGTTAATGAGGGACCCACTTAGGATTTACAGGGACGTTCAAAATGGGCCCCTTTGACTTTAACTTGGTTATGATGGTATAACTTTCAAGACCCAAATTCCCATCCCAACCATGACCAGATAGAGTCCTCTCAGATAGAAGATGGTGAAACATCAGCTACTAATGAAGAACATCACAGCCACAAACCCCACTCAGCCATATTTGTAAAGGGGAAGAATGTCTCATATTTCTCCACTGTTACCATTCCTGCCTTTAAAAAGTCATTGCAGAGATTTGAGTGTCTTTTTGTGGAAAGCTCCTGAACTTAAAATCTGGAGACCTGGTTCACATTCAGGCTTTCCCACTTGTTTGTCATGATATCTTAGGCAGCCTCTTTGAGACTCACTTTTCTCATCTGTTAAATGGGTCTGTCTTCCTCACAAAATTATTGAGAATTACACAAAATTATGTATATGAAAATCCTTTGTAAATTTCAAAATGCTCTGCAAGCAGTTTTATCAGTGTTAATAATAGGCATTTTCTATTTTGAGGAGCAGCTTTTTATTACAAAGTAAACCACAAAATGAATTTCACTAAGTCCAATCCTTGCATTTTGCCCTTATGCTTGTGACACAGCTGAGTTATGGCAGCTGGAAAGGTACTCTGTTATAAGAATAATCTGACCCTGGCTGAGTGGCTCAGCTGGTTGGAGCACCATGCCATATACCAAAAGGTTGTGGGTTCAATTCCCAGTCAGGGCACATGCCTAGGTTGTAGGTTCCATCTCCTATGGGAGGCAACCGATTGATATCTATCTGTCTGTCTGTCTCTCTCTAAAATCAATAAGCATATCCTCATATGAGGCTTTAAAAAAAAATAACCTGCAGGTACACTGTTTCCAAAACTTTTCCAAAAAGAATTCTTTCTGCAGGCTGCTTGTCTTAGAAACCCACTCCATGCTAACCTTTGAGACTAGTGCATGGGGCATCTCCTGTTTGCCCCTCCGGATCCTCTCTTCCCTTGCCACTTCCGGGCTCCCTTCCCAGAGAGGCTGACCTGTGAAGACAGTGTCAGTAGGGCTCCTTTGCCCTCTGGTCTCTAGTTAGGTTCAGCCAATGGGGAGCCCTGACAGAAGATTTGAGGGAGGGAGGAAGGAGGGTGAGGTTCGTGTAGCTACAGTGATCCCTCACCTATCTCAGAGTTATGTTCCAGAGACCCCCGCGATAGGTGAAAATCCGCAAAGTAGCAGTGTTATATTTATTTTATTATTTATATATATATAAAGGCTTCATAAACCCTTCCCACACTCCTATAAACCTTTCCCATTCTCTTATTAACCTTTATAAAGGTTAAGGGTTTATATAAGCCTTAACCTCACACTCCTTCCCACACTCCTATAAACCTTTCCCACACTCTTATAAACACTTCATATGCTCTTAAACACTTTCTACACTCCTAAACCTACATAATTTTAACAACATATAAAATTCTATATGGGTACTCACCAGTGAAGAGTACAGTCGTCCCTCGCTATATCACAGCAGTTCACTTATTGCAGCTTCACTATATCGCGGGAAAGCCCACAATAAATGAACCATGATATAGCGAGGGACGACTGTATTTCCCTGGTTCCCTGTGTGCAGCCTCAGGCTAGCTGTGCCCCTCAGTGGAAAGCCACAGGTCCCTCTCAGGGGGTCCTCTGTTCATGCTTGCAACTTCCAGATTATCCCACTGCATCCTCTTCTCAAGGCAGGCCAGGAACAGCCACTGCCTCACTGCTCCCTATGCCCTGCACATATACCTTTGTGAACAGACCCTTTATTAACCTATTGTCAAGTTATAATTTGATTGGGTCATCTGTGTCCTGCTGGGACCATCACTGATACAACTTCTCCACAAAATTTCTCTTTATATTTAACCTAAATTTCTTCCTGTTCTTTGAACTTAGTTCCTATTGCTCTCACTTAAAATTTATCATCATGTGCCCATTGAAGTGAACACCATGCATTACAGTTCCTGAATTCTACCGAAGCCAATTCATCACTGAGGCTTATCATGAAAGAGAGAGGGAGAGAGAGAGAGAGAGAGAGAGAGAGAGAGAGAGAGAGAGAGAGAAAGGCCCAGAAGTGATGGAGAAATGTCCTTCTAGAAGTTGTATTTTAGACATGAAAGACAGTGGAACCTAAAAAGTGGAACACTTGTTCCCAATGCACCCTATGGATTTTAAGGGTCAGATGCAAAATCCAAGATCCAGAGAGCTGGTCCTCTTACAAGCACTGGCAACATGAGTTAGCCTTTCATGTTTCTGATTTTACTGTTACTAACTTGCATTATGAGTATTTTATGATATTTATATTGAATATCTCGGGTAGCTTGATGCAAAATGTTTTTTTCAAGTCAGTATTTGGAATTGACCTCAACTCTGATCTTTTGCAATTGTGCCTTTAGTTCATTCCAGATCTCAATTAAATGGCCCAATAAGAGAATATTTGGGGACCCTAAGACTATCAAGAAGAAACATCACCTTCAATTTGCCTATTCCTACCTGCTAAAGGTCTCTCATAATCACCATCATATAACAGCATTAAATAATTATGCCTATAACAACTTGGAATTATTCAATGTCTTTTTTTGATATAAGATTTCATTCTCTAAATAGGTTGACCTTTCCCTACTGCCTAAGACTTTTATTTTGCTTCTCATTTCCCTGCTGCTCCAAACTCAAGATGCAACTGAAGCTCAACTATGCATAAAGAAACTGTCCCAGTCACTGTGTAGAGATAATGTAGTTTAAAATGAATAGGTTCGAAATGGTGAGTTGAACATAGGCATTTAGTTCTACTACTTCCTGGGCAGGGGGTGGGCATTAAAATGGCAGTAAAGGAGAAAAAATTAATGCAAAAATCCATAAATACAGAAAGAATGGGAAAACAGCAATAAAATTTTAGAAGCTAGAATGCCGATAGGCAAGTGTATGTATGTTCCTGGAGACATGGCATCCACGCTCCAAACCACTGATTAGTCCCTGGTTAATAAGACAAATTCCATAGAGCCCATGACAGTTAATAAAACTGATTATTTGACTCTTAACAACATTTAAAATTTTAAGTCAGTTTGGGGAAGCATTTTAATACTAAGATATAGAATCATGTGCAAGGTTATCCAAACATAACCCAGTGATAGGAGGGAAAAAAGCTGAAGACAAGGCACCAAATTCAAGCTTTCCTGATGTCCATTAGCAAAATGAATGTTCTGATTGATTGCCCAGCACCATGGCAACCAACAAAATGTAACAAATCACAAGTACTCGAAAGCCCAGGCTCTTGCTGTTTTAAACCTGTTTTGGGAGCTCGCACACCCACTGACTTGGTTTAAATGCCTGTGAGGCTTTAACCCTCAGATCCCAAGAGAACTTATTCCTAGCCTTCACTCCCTGACACCCTTTAAGTTTCTTCCAGAAACTTGGCAGATATATTGCTAACATTCGGACTAGCTCTCCTTGCCAACAAGCCAAACACAGACTCATTGCTGCGGACAGAACCAGCTGTCTCTCTTTCCTCTCAAAGATGTTGGTATCAGATTTACTCATATTATAGCTGTCCTGAGATTTTCTCTTTGTAAAGGGTTTAAAATATAATAACAACATTATTTCCAATTCTTTTTTCAACACCAGTGAAAGGCTTCTTCCTCTCCCCACCTAAGACACAAACTTTCATCAGTTTGAGTTTTAACATGAGTAACCGCAGCTTGAGAACAGTTTCAAAATGAGTAACTGTTACTAATTCTGGTGGAAATGTACAAGCCTTGGGGGTACTTTCAAGCCTCCCTGCTTGTGAAAGGGGATTGTGTCCTACCAGGGGTCCTTTCTGGGTCTCATGCAGATCCCCTGTCTCCCAGGGCTCCCTGTCAGCTTATTGTCCCTTATTTCTCAGAAAAGTAACTTCTCGTGACCCAAGCAATCAGGCATAACAAAAAGGGAATGACCTTAGTGTGTGTCTAGCTCCCTAGTTCCCCAATACAGCATACACAGCCCCACCACCCCTAAATTACATGTCCTCCTCAGGAATGTGGCCACAACCAGGAGAAAAACATCAGAACAAGAATGTCAGAAGAAAGAACCAGAGGATAACACGACACAACACATTGGATCTGCGGTACAAACAAAGAAGAAAGGGCCAGGAATCTGGTCTGCAATGCCTCTGGGAATATGCTGGTAGGGGTAAATTTGCATTTGAAGATAAGAAAGCAGAAAGTTCAGTTTAAACAAAATTGCAGCTCTATGGTCCTTGACACTGAACTTTTCTTACTCCCTTATTCTTTTCTCCTTTTCTTTGTACTTCTCTGATTTGTGTTCTTTTCTTTCTTCTGGTCTCTTCTCTGCTGGGGCTAGCTTCTCAAGGTTCACCAAGTCAGAGCCAGAGCTTATGATTCCCTAGCAATGAAGATGGCAAATCTTGAGAAGAATCTCTTATCCAGAGTCAAGTCTCCAAAGATGGCCACCATCATGGCCCTCCCTCTGTGCCCACAGGACGTTGAAGTCCAATGCATACAATGGAATGTTATCCAGCATTACGCAGGAAGTACTGGCACATACTACTGCTGGAATGAATCTTGAAAACACTATGCTAATTGAAATAAGCCAGATACGAAAGGACGAACAGTGTATGATGACACATGAGGTGAAATTAACAGAGGCAGTAAGTAGAATGGTGGCTAATGGGGGTGGGGGAAGTTGTTGAATGAGTACAGAGTTTTTATTCAAGATAATTTAAAAAATGGATAGTGGTGATGGTTGTACAATGTTGTGAATACACTTAATACTATTGAACTGTACACTTTAAAATGGTAAAGATGGCCATTTTTATTATATGTATATTTTATCACAAATCTAGGAATCACACACACAAATAAATACAAAAGGAAAGAAAGAAATGAAAAGACATGGAGTCCAATTTCCATTTCTGGGCCCCTTAATGCTAAGCTGGCCATAGGAACTTGTTGATCAGTAGAACATAGCAGAAGTGACATTCTGGGACATATAAGGCTAGATCACAAGTAGTCTGGGCCACCCGTGCCTCTTGCCATCCCCCTGAGGTCCCCGCCACCACGCTGGGTAGCAGTGACATGGGAAGGTCACATGTTCATGCTTTAGTCAACAGCCCTTGCTGAGCTCCCCAGGCATGTCTTTTATAAAAATATACTGAAGTATTTAAGGATGAAATTCTCTGAAGGATGGGATTTATTTCAAAACAACCCAATGACAGGGGAAAAAGAAATGGTTAGGGGTATATGAGAGACAAGTCTCAACATCTGTTAATGATTATTGTAGCTGGTCAATGGGTATAAGGAGCTTGTTGTATTTCTCCCAGATTAGGGGTGTATTTGAAATTTACCATATGAAAAGAAGGTGGAAGAGGAGAAAATGGAAGAAGAGGAGAAGGAAAGAAATGAGAAGAGGAGGAGAAGAGAAGGAAAAGAAAAGGAGAAGGCAAGGGGGAAGAAGAAAAAGGAAAGGGGAGAACAAACAATTTAACTGGGAAGAGAAAAAAGTGGCAGGAAGAGTGTTCTAGAATAGAAAAGACTAAAGACAGAATAATCAAAGGAAATGACCAAACCTTGATTGGGCAGTGGATTTTTTTAAAAAATGGAACTAGGTTACACAGGCATATTCACTTTTTGATAATACATCAATCTGTGCACTTATACACACAGAAATGTGCACAAATCATACTTCAGTTAAAAGGCTTTTTGATTAAGAAAACATCATACAACATTTTGGAGTTACTAGAGAACTTAAAAGAAGAGCTGAATATTAGTTGACATTAGGAAATCATTGTTTTTTTCTTAGTTACAATAATGTTATTATGGTGAGATAGAAGAATGTCTTGTTTTTAGGACAGAATGCCTCCTAAGAATACAGAGGTAACATACCATGAAGTCTGAAACTCTGAAATGGTTCAATATAAAACCCCTTATTTAGGTATAGACAGACACAGCAAATATGGCAAAATATTAACAGCTACAGAATCCAAGTGGAACATATGTGAGAATTTGTTGGGCTATTTGCTCAACTTTCCTGTAAGTTTGAGAATTTTCATGATAGAATATTGAAAAATATTGAAGAGACTTTTTCAGGTGCAAAAGTAATGAATTAGAAGCAACTGCCTACTAGCTGATCCTAACTAACTCCTTTCAAAAACAGCTGGAGAACCTGCCTGCAGGTGCAAGGCTCCTATAGCAGCATCAATCACACAGTCAGTCTTCTTTTCAGCATGGCACAGCATCTTTCTGTGTCTCTCCCGCACACCCGCACATAAAGCCTACCGCCCACTGAGGCCCACTGGACCACACAGAGCTCCCAGGCAGCCCCCTCTCCCAGAGAGCCTGCTGTGGAAACAGACCCACACAAGCAAGGTGGCGACAAACAGTGTGGACAGACCACCTGAAACTGCATCCCAACTCTTCCACTTCTAGCCATGCGGCCTTGGGCAAATTACGTAACCACTCTGTGCCTCAGTCTCCTCACAATGACAAAACTAGTAACACTTCCCAGATTAGTGGGTTGGTGTATGCACCCCAGTTACGTGTTTATTATTGTCACCAATTGTTTCAGACATTATGAATATTACCAATCTAGTCCTTCAGTCATGACCAGAACGAACAACCAACGATCAACAGACATTCACAAACCAAACAGCACAGGAAACAAGGATGAAGAGGGCAATAGACCTGCTGAGTCCCAAGGAAAAAACAGATAACTCAGAAAGGAGAACAAGAAAAATTTTAATGGATCTAGTCAGTATTTTCAGAGAGATCAGGGAAATTATAGCATGTATAAAACAAGAATGGCTGCTATGAGAAAAGGATTAATTGAAGTTCAAAAAGAATCCCAGAACATCAAAATATATAATTATCAAGTACTTCAATAGAATGGCAGAAGAAAAAGAAGAAAATACCCAGAATATAAATACAAAAAGACCAAAAAACAGAAAATGTGAGACTTTGCAAAGTTTTCTTAACAAAGAGCCTCAATTCAAGAGGTCCAACAGCTGATCATTAGGTGTTCTAGAAAGAAAGAGCAAAGTAAATTAAAGGGAGGAAATAATCAAATAAACAATTTTAAAAATTGCTCAGCGTTGACAAAAGACTTGGTTTACAGACCTAGCCCTAAGGTGAAACAAGACTCTTGGAAGAAAAGATGAGTGCGCCCTCACGGCCTTGGCCAAGACCAGCGCCCTAAACCATGACGGTGCAGCAGCCAAGGAAAAAAACCAATACCTCGCTGAGATTAAACACTTGTGTGCTTCAAAGCACACCACCAAAAAAGTAGAAAGACAACCCACAGGATGTGAGAAAATACTAGCAAATAATTTATCTGATAAGGGACTTGTAATAAAAACACAAATAAACCAATTTAAAAATGAGCAAAGGGTCTGAATAGACATTTCTCCAAAGCAGACATGTAAATGCCAATAAGCACATGAAAAGATGCTCAACATCAAATTAAATAACGAGGTACTACGTAACATCATAAAAGACTATAATAAAAAATAAAGACAATATATAAATGTTGGAAAAAATGTGGAGATATTAAACCCACATATACTACTGATGGGAATGTAAAGTGACACAGCCACTTTGAAAAACAGTTCCTCAAAATGTTAAACACAGAGTTACCATATGACTCAGTAGTTCTAACCATATAGCCAAGAAAATAAAAACAAGTCCACAAAAATACTGTACACTAATGCTTGTAGCAGCATTACTGAAAATAGCCCGAAAGTAGAAATGTCCACTAACTGAGGGACAGATAAGTAAGATGTGGTTCATCCATCAGTGGAATATTATTCAACAACAAAAGGGGACAAAGGACTGACACATGCTGCAACGTGGATACCCTTTGAAAATACTGTGCTTAAAAAAACATGCTAACTGAAAGAACCCAGTTACAAAGGATCACATATTAAATGCTTTCATTTATTTGAAATACCCAAAAGAGGCAAATCTATACAAACTGTATTAGCGGTTTCCCTTTCTCTAGTCAATATCATTTACAAAGGGTCCCTCAGTCACCACAAGTAACAAAGTCTCATTTCAGTAATTACAATGTCCTGGCCTCTCTTTCAGCTTTTCTTCTCAACAGGCTGATTACTGTAAGGAGCAAGAAAGCCTGCAGTGGGAAAGGCAAGGGAGTTAGGCCATCTTCTTGACTTCCCTACTTTTTGTGTCCACTTCTCTTGAGCCTGCCAGCCACAGCTCTGTCATTGAGGAGAGGAAGAAATGGGGGGCAGCCCAAGGCATGATGGTAAACAAGGTAAGTGGCAGCAAGAGTTCATTTGACTGTTCACCCTAGGCTCAGCAAGTATTCAGAGAGGACTCTCCTGAATGGGGCTCCCACAGGCTCCTCTGAGATACCAATTGTTGAGCTGGCAGTCCCCTTGACTTGGGCATCCAGCTGCGCAGGCTGTGGTCTCCTCACTCCTTCAAGGGGCTCTTGGGAGCAGGATCTAAGGTTACCCCAGGTCTGCTATCTCTTGCCTCTGGTCAACTTGAAAGTATGCATTTTAGCTTTGGTCTATAAAAGTACATTTATTTCCCAACTGCCGTCTCTGAGTCTGGGGCCGCAGGGCACTCCAACCAGACCTCTGAATTCCCCCCAAGCAGGTGCCTGACATTCCAGTCTACTATAGAGGGACCCATATCAGGTTCTCCAAGAATTTATCTGTAAGCACCACTCCCCTGGGGAGATGAAACTCAAAATGCCATAGCAATTCGGTAACTTTCTCAGAAACATCTGTCTCTTTAATCCCTAATCTTTTTGGAGGCTGGGGATGGAGCTGGGTTAAGGGTTGCAAAACTGGTTTTCTCCCAGGTTTGCAAATCCTGCTTAGACAATCTAATGCACTAAAATGTGGGAGCTGCTGACATCTGTTGTATTGCGGCCTCAGGAGATCTAGAAATAGAGAATCCAATTCAAACATCCTAGTACAATCACATTCACATAAATAATATTTATCATTGGTGTTTACTATTTTAAAAACAATTTTTAGACAACGTTTGAATGGTATAACAGTTTAAGAGCAAAACATAAACATTAAAACACTGACAATGTGAAAGTGATGGTGCTATTATTAAAAACTGGGAGGTGGAAGGGGGAAGAAGTAGAGCTAAGTGCTGGTTTCTTCACCTTATGGAAGAGAGTCAAGATATACTGTACAGGCCTGGCTGGGTGGCTCAGATGGTTGGAGTGTCATCCCATACACCAAAAGTTTGTGGATTTGATTCCTAGTCAGGGCACATACCTAGGTTGAGGGGTCAGTCCCTGGTCAGGGCATGTACAGGAAGCAATGGATAGATGTTTCTCTCTCATTTCAATGTTTCTCTTTCCCTCTCTCTCTCTCCCCCTAACCCCACTCCTTCCTCTCTCTCTCTAAAATCAGTAAACATATCCTTGGGAAAGGATTTGTTTTTTTAAATTTACTATATAAAGTTGATGGATTAAGAAATGGGAGCTTATATTATTTAAAACTATAAAGTCATCAATAGAGTAAATAAGAATATTCTTTTACAATGGAACTTGTTTGCTCTTGATGGAAAATATACAACCTAGAATACAGTGTGCACACACACAGAGAAATGTACGCACAGGTACAAACACCCTAGCCTAATTCCAGTCATAGCTAAAAAAGCTACAAATATTTGCAAACTATTTTCCAACATTATTATTTTTGTTTTGGACACATGAGTACTTTATCAGTAGTATAAGGAAGAGGACCCAATGAATGAGAACTACCAATCCTCAGTTTCCATGAGAACTTGAGTTCCAAGGAACTAGGTCAAACTGACCCTTCTTTGTTCAAACAACTATAAAACCTGATGGAATCACTGAAACAATCACAAAAAAAGGGAGGACAAAGGTCAGTGGTTCTCAAAAGAAAGTATTCAAGTGTTCTTGACCGGTGTGCAACCCAACAATTCAAAATGAGGACAGCTTGCCTCCTAAAAGGGTCCTGAAAACACCAACCAGCCCCTCCCAACCTCCATCATTGAAACACTCCCTAACGACCATTAAGCTAAAAGGGGAAGAACACAAAGTTCTAGAGAACAAAGCAAGTGAGAGAAATTTAAGACAAAAGAATAAGATAAACTTTGGTAACTCACCTAGGACCTAAAATGCCTTATTGACTGCCTAACTAACTCCATGTCAATGATAGGTGTGTGCTGAGCACATGGATGCGGGGATATAGGATGGAGAAGACAGACAAGACCCCTGTCCTCACAGAACTGTTTACTGGGGGAGCACACAACCACTAGCAACCGAACAGCACACAGACATGGCCATTACAGGCTGGGAAGCTACCAGTCAATGCTGGGACATGCTGAGGGGAGAGAGACACTGGAATTGGGGCAGTCAGGGAAGGTCTTTTTCAGGAAGTGACTGCTGAGCTGAGTGCCAGAAGAGAAGCCAGCCAAGCAAACAGCTAGAGGAAGATGGTCCCAGGTTTATGTAGAAGATTCTGGCTATGCAAGAATCAGAAGCTGCTCCTGGGGCAGAGGGTGAGATGTGAAGGGGAGAAGGGCTGGAACTCTGCCTGGCCAAGCCTGGGTCTATAAGAACACAGATTCAGTACCCACTGGCTTCTCTCATGGAGCACAGCCTCTTACCAAAAAAATAAAATAAAATAAAAATCAGTTGATGCATTCCCTAAACTCAGGAATGGGTGGGGGTGGACAAAAAAAAGGTCAAGTACCCAGTAAAAGGAGGGATGGTAGTAGAGCGGCCCCTTGGTATCACAAGATTATCCCATCTACTCAGAACAGAAAACTAGACTCAGAAAAATTGAGTGGTTTGCACAGAGTTGTACAACCTTCAGAAGATGAGCAAGGACTCAAACCAGGAGTGTCTGACTGACATGTCCAGTTTCATTTATTACATTACATAATTTTTTTCATTTTTTAACATAACAAAAATATTTGGCACAAGTTACAATGATATGCTATTAAGATTCACGTGAACTGAGGATTTTTCCATGTATGATACTCACTAAGGCTCAAATGATCTATTGATAGCCTCAGGAAGTTTTCCCTTGTACTATTCCTGTCAATTAACTTATCTTCTTTATAAATTGGTGTTAATTAACATTTCAAAACAATCTCTACATAACCAACAATCTTATAACTGATGGTAATACAGAAATGACAGAATGCTACTTGGCAATTTGAAGCGGTAGGTAGGCATTGCGGACTCCTCGTATGTGAAAACAATATTCACTTATATTAATTAATATTAAATAGAAAAAGCAAGAGCACAACACTGGATGAACAAACTGGTCACAACTTTGTGACCAAGTACATACTTACCAACAAAGATGAGAAATAAATTTTTAAATGGAATAAAGATACATTTTTATTAATGTTATTTTCATTTAAAGATGCTTGAACTCATATAATAAAATTATAGGGCATCCTTTCAAAAGAAAACAATGTTAAAGAAATTAATGTCTTAAAAGGAGGACTTTTCTTAATATCTGTCCAGAACATGCACTCATATTCTCTTTCTTCACCATCTGGAATTTTCAAAGTATAAATAGTATTAGAGATTTTCTGATTTTAATTTAATTTAAATCCTTGAGGTTTGTATTTCTGAGCATTTCAATATTAACCCAAAGGAAAAAGATGACTCCTATAGTCAATTATTAGTATAAACATTGAACACCACCCAAAATTCTTCTGCAGAGACTGTAAGCCTAGAGAGTTGTTGTAAAACAAGCCTCAGGCACTCACAACACACGCTGCAGAGCTCATGCAGAGCCTCGTTTTCTCCCATCCTGCTAACATGTTAAAATGCTGCATTGATAATTTACTCCCTCCAGAAATATGAGCATAGTTTCACTAAATGCAATAACTGATGGACTGGTAAAAAAAATGTTGCTTAAATTCTCTTGTGGGTCTGAGAATTCTTTAACTTTTTCAAGTCATCAACACAATCTCAGAACCCATTTTTCTGACTGTATTCTACAATGTGCTTCTTCTCCTTATATTTAAGAATTTAAGCAATTTTGTGTTTATTACCCACCACCTGGTAAACTGTGGTCTGTTCAAGACAAACTGTTAAGTATATAAACAAAATGATGAGAAAATTATTTAACCCTATTTCAAAACAGATGGGGAAAAAATGAAAAATAAAATGTTATATAGCAAAAAAATTTTAAAGTAAACTTCAAATTAAGTTTCCTAGACCCTCTACTTCATCCTTGAATGATGGCAACTTCATTGGAAATGGTCTATTTTTTATAGTGTTCCCTGAATCAGAGGACATAGCAAAGAAAAACAAAGGCATGACATTGGGAATGTACTAAATGCCAATGAATTGTACACTTTTAAATGATTTTATGTGATTTTTATGTGAATTTTACATCAATAATGAAAATTTAAGTCACCAATACATGTCTGTATTACCATAAAATATAATATTTGTGTGATAAAGAGAAAAATATAGAAAATCTGAGCAATGAAATTCTGAGGCTGTCCAATCAAAGCATTATAAGAATAAAAAACTATGTAATCATGATAATATTGAGATTTTCTTCAAAAGAATATGGAGGAAAAAAGAATATGGAGGGTGGGGAGAATGGTAAGGGTCAAGCTGGACAAGACTGGCTGTAAGTTAATACGTAAGTACTAAAGCTGGGTGATTGGTACAGGGGGTTCATTATATTATTTCCTCCACTTTTGTATCTGTTAAAAAGTGTCCATAGTAAACATTTTTTTTCAAAATTATATCTTTACAATAGGTCTAATCCTGAAATGAAAAGCACATATTTAGCCCTGGATATATAAGAAACTTAAAGTCAATCAGAACACTGGCAAAATTATCATCTTACTTTACTATTCTGAGAACATCTGCGTTGTAATATTGTCTACTGTTAACTTTTTTTAATGAACCAGGAAGCTTTAGTATTTCTTCAATGGTTTGTTTAACAGACTTCATAAATAGCACATTTTACAAAAGGCAAGAATCTGTAGTACATACCAGGAGTATCATAGGCCGTTTCCAAGTTGTTAATCCTATGATTCCAGAGAGTATCACCTACAAAAACAAAAAATATCACAAATCTAGAAAAGGCACCAATTCCATTAAACTAATCCCCAGTCTCTACAGTACGTATTTTTTGGTGTGTGCTGACATTTCAAAGCCTCTATTTCAAATATTTAATATTCCTGCTGATTACAGGAGCCCTGGTAGTCTACTTTGGACCATTCTTCATGTCCAAGGCTCCAAAGCTTTCTTATTGATTGTGCATGTTTTTTCTTAAAGTCAATTAAGAATACACAAACAAAAGTTAATTTACCTTCTGGTTAGTGAAGCAATCAGCAGTTTTGATCCAGGCTCCCTGACCCCAGCAGCACCTAATCTCTTACCAGAGTCAGTCCCATAAGACGCATGTCTCACCACAACTGCCTTTCTTTAGGTGGGCACCCATCTTTACAGAAACCCAAATTCCTTGAAACAGTGAACAAGGCCTTCAGGATTCTCCCCTGCCTACTCCTCAAACCTGGATTCCATGTACCCCCTCCGCTCGCACCACACACCTTCCTTACAGGCACATCATTCATTCCTCAGACTGGCTAGGCTGTAGAGTCTAGACATTCTAAGGCTTTGTACTTCTCTTCGCTAGTGTTCTCTCCTCCCAATTCACCTCTGAGCTGCTGAGATCTCCTATGCATCCTGTAAGACCCCAACTAACAGCTGCTTCCTCTGAAAAGCTTTCACTGATCCCCATAGCCCACACTCCCGGAAGCACTTTACATATAATTTTCCCCCCAGAAACTCTGTATTACATCTCTGGCTTGCCCACTGATTGTGAATTCCTATCCTGTTCTCTGAAACCGCAGCTCCTAGCATGGTGCCTGAGACATGATTGGCAACTAATAAATGTTCCTGAGCATTTACTGCACAAAAGGGGAGGGACCACAGGGAGAAAGATCTCATGTTTCAAAATGAGATCTTTATTAAACAACAAACTTCATTAAACAACAAACTAATATCCTCGGGAAAGAGGAGCTGGCATTTTGCAAAAACCTAAACTGGAAATCAACATCAGCCCTTTGAATACCACGGTTCACTAAGTAGGAAAGAATAATCAAAGTAATTATTCAGCCCAGGGACATTCTGATGTCATTTGAGCACATTTACCTTTGTGTAGCAAAGTACATTGGCTAAATGCAGTCATGAGGATTTTCTTTCAAGTGCACTTTTTACCAAAATCACTGAAATGCACCACTTCACAATTACTGTTTATTGACTACAAATCAGTAAGGATTTGGCAGTGTTACTTCAAATGCAAAGCTCACAGTCCTGCTTGCAATATTCTCCATTCTAGACTGACTGAGAGTAAATCATTCCACAACATCAAACCAGCAGAAGTCAAGTTCACCCTCTAGTAACAAGGACCAAAAACCACATTTGCGCAGATAAGCGACAATTTCTTTGTATCCCATCTATGTTCAAACCTACTATCAGCTGTCTGCCCACCAGGCGCTATATGCGCACAATTACCTTACATTCAACAGGGCGTTTCCTCACTCCAAAGGGTTTCTGCCTGGAGATGGTATCCGCGAGACCTTGGGGTCCAGGTTTCCCACTTGGCTTCTAAAAAACTGTGACCTTGACCAAGTCATTTCAGTTTCTTGGCCCTCACTCTTGCTTCTTTAAAAACATGGTGAGTGAAGAAAACCATCTCTGGGTCTCCTCTAACTCAAAAGGTTTACCCCGCTGCGACGACAGTAATACTTCAGAAATGAAACTCTGTAACCCAGCACTGGCTCCACCCTGTAGACTGCTTGCGGGCACGCATGCGTGCATGTGTGCTGCGTGCGTCAGTTCCTGTGCCCGTGCATGCGTGCTGCGTGCGTCAGTTCCTGTGCCCGTGCATGCATGCTGCATGCGTCAGTTCCTGGGCACGCGCATGCGTACATGCGTGCTTCATGCGTCAGTCCCTGTGCATGCGCATGCGTGCGTGTGTGTCCACATGTGCACGTGTTCCCTGCCTGCCTGCCCTGCTGCTAACTGGACTTTGCTGAGAAAACGCAACTATCTTTGTGAAAACATGAGTGAAAGTAACGCTGTCCTTGAGGGCAACACAAACGGCCTGCTGCACTGAAATGTAAATATGATTGGAATAATCAGGGTTAGTGTTTGATATTTATGCTGCTGGTCTCCATTAACACACAACCCTGTGGTTCAGCTTTTTAGAACACATTTTTTCCATTAAAATGGCATTATCAGAGTGAGATGTCCAGCCCAACCCAGAAAAGCCCACACAAATAGTGAAATGCCTTAAACCATACTTCCCACACCCCACCAGCCACATCATCCCACCCTCCTCCACATTACCATTTAGTATATGTACATAATTTACACATGTACACACTTTTCTCTAAATTCTTAACTAGGCACACATGGGTATGTGTATCTATACAAATGCACAGGGATGTAATTTTTACAAAAACATGGATCATAAAAGGTACTTTTCTTCCCCTTTTTCTCTCTCAATAAATGCTTCATGAAAATTTCTTCATGTTCACAGAAATGGCTCTCATCATTTCATTTAATGGCTATATAATATTCCTTTGTATGGCTGCACCTAATGTATTCAATCATTTCCATATTCATGAGCATCCACTCTATTTTCAGTTTTTTCTTTCACAAACAATGCTGCACCAAACCTCCATGAACTTTTTTTTTTTAAGATTTTATTTATTTTTAGAGGGGAAGGGAAGGAGAGAGGGAGAGAAATATCAATGTATGGTTGCCTCTCGTGCATCCCCTGCTGGGAACTGTCCTGCAACCCAGGCATATGTCCTGACTGGGAATCAAACCATGATCCCCTGGTTTGCAGGCCCATGCTCAATCCACTGAGCCACACCAGCCAGGGCTTATGAACTGTTTTTACAGTGCACTTTATTTCTGTTGGATAAACTCCCAGGAGTAGGTTGCTAAGTTTAAAGGGAGAAAGATACACACACACACACACACACACACACACACACACACACACATCATGACAGGTACGATTGTCATTTCAAAGGAAGGATCTCTAGGACAAAAAGACTAAGCTATCTTTATTTCTTTTTTTTGGATGGGGGAGTTTGCATATATAAGCAACAAACTAAATTTAAAACACAATTTTTAAAATATGTACAAAATGTATTTGACAAATAAGAAATATGAATAATATAAAACACATATGACAAAGATACTTAAGACCTCAGTAGGGAGAAATATAAGCTTATTAAACAATAAGAAGACCTTAAATGGTGTATTCTTAAATAAAGACCCAAAATAAATCAAGACAAACATCACGCTCCTGGACAGGAAGACAAAATATTTAAAGATGTCATTTACATCTTGGAATTGTTTTATAGTCTGTACTCACATCCATGTTAAATCCCAACAGGATTTTTGTAAACCACCCTTCTTTACAGGGATGCTTTAAAGAACTGCATGCATTCAAGTTGGACATGGGAACTGTAATTGTTTACATCCAACTCAGCCCTGAACCCTGCAACGAAGGCACACACTGACTTCTACTCAATTGCCCCTACTCTTCGAGCCCGAGTTAAACCTAAGACACTTGGAGGGACCCTGTGAGTGGTGAAGTGGAGAGAGTGAACAGAGGAAGTAGGGCTAGAACGGAATACAGAAGTGCTGCAAATTGGGGATGAATCTTTTAAGAGCTCAGGACTTAGGGAATGGATGCTCACATTTCATCTAGGGGAGGGGTGAATTCATGAATGAGTAGAGGGGTTGGGGGAGGGAGAAAAGAAAGGGCAGACTGCAAATTGATGCAGACATGAAAGAAAACAGCATGAACACTCCTCAAAAAACTTAAAATAGAGATACTATAAAACCTAGCAATTCTACTTCTGGTTATTTACATGAAGAAAATAAAAACACTAATTCAGAAAGACATATGCCCACCTATGTTCAGTGCAGCATTTACAATAGCCCAGATAGGGAACCAGCCCAGATGTCCATCAATAGGTGAGTGGATAAAGATGTGATACAGGGAGCATTTGAGATCTTGCTCCCTGGCATATGCTGTCAGTTTGGCCCACATAAATTCTTATTTTAAAAGACAAGAAGAAGATGTGGTACGTGTGTGTGTATGTGTGTATATGTGTGTATGTACATATGTATAAGTGTATATACATATATATAATTAAAAATTACCTGGCCATAAAAAAGAATGAAATCTTTCCATCTGTAACAACAAGGATGGACCTATATGGACCTATCCTAAGTGAAATAAGTCAAGCAGAGAAAGACAGATACCATATGGTTTCACTTATATGCAGAATCTTAAAAACAAATGAACAAATAAAACAAAACAAAAATAGACTCATAAAAACACAAACCAAAGGAATGGTTACCAGAGGGGTAGGGGTTAGGGAATGGGTGAAAAGGCAAAGGGAAATATAGTTGATATACTGTAATAAGTTCGCACCTTGACAGATGATTACTAGAGTTAGTGGGGTGGTCACAAGGAAACGTATAAAAATGTCAAATCACTATATTGTACACCCAAAACTAATATAACTAATATAATATTGTATATCAACTATAATTAAAAATTTAAAAAGACTGGAAAGAAAGAGACACATTAAAGATGTTTCCTTTGGGATTATAGGTGTTTTAAATTCTCTTCCTTTTCCTTTCTGAAGTTCCTAAAATTTCTACAATAAATATGTTTCACTTTCTCAAAAGATGTAGAAGTCAGAGTATGCTTTGCCTCTAACTCCCTCAGTGGTGCAGTAGCTGGAGCTCCAGAAAGGAGTCAAGAAGGTCCCTTAACAATGGTCACTCGTGGCACCCATTACCCAGTGATGCTATGATTTGTTTAATTGTGTTTTACACTCACTGGCAATCTCATGAGGTCTTGGATCTGTGAATAGTCATTCAAATACCGCTAAAGGCTCATCAAGGCACTCAGTTACGGCAAAAGTTAATGAATAAACAAATGGATGATGAACTAATAAATGAATGAAGGTCAAAAGTAGGGGACAAACTTGCTCAAAAATTACCATGGGAGCCTAAACACATTTTTTTACCCTTGTGCTTTGTACATCAACAGCAAACAGCAACTCTATCAGCATTCTTTCTACCCAGTGCAAGATGCAACTTGCTCTGAATGAACAGGCAAGAACCTATTTTCTAACCCAGATTCTCTCTGTATTATCATAATGAGATTTATTACAATTTTGGTTTTTCTTACTTGCAATCCATTCCTGTAGCTTTTAGGAAAAAGCAGAGGCTATCTATCTATCTATCTATCTTTCTCTCTCTCTCCCTCTCTCTCTCTCTCTCTTCATATTGCAAAGAAAGATTGAGATACTCCAAGCAGGAATCATCGTTACCTACCATAAATGGTTAATGTGCCTTAGTGTTTCAGCTTAAAAATCAAATCATTAATATCAAAAGCATGTAATTCTACTCTCCTATTTTTATTTGTTAATCCATTAGCATGCCTTAAGGTAAAAATGTTCTGGTTTGTCAAAAGCTGCTGTATCAACATAGAGATCAAAAGAGCCATGTTGTTAATGTCCCATGTTTACCTTGTAAACAAGCCCACAAAAATCTAACTGCTCACTGACCTGCCTCATCCTATAGTTTTTACACTGGCAATTTTTAGAAATTCATGTGTGTGCACATATCATTCTTCTCTCTCTGTCCTGCATGACTCATTTAAAAAAATTAAGGAAGGGTGCAACAGGATATTCCCAATGTATGCGTGACGGTTGCCAGAATGTCCCACAAAAAACTGGCCTGTTTGCCTTACCGTAATAAAGTGCTGCCATGGGGCGGGGAGCACACAATACCACATGCAGGTGATGGATTGCAGAGCTGCACACCTGAAGCCTATATAATTTTACTAACCAATGTCACCCCGATAAATTCAATAAAAAGTAAAATAAAACAAAACATCCCCTTGAAGTTTAAAAAACATTGATAAAGGCTCAGGTATGTGCCAAGCCTGCTGCCAGGGCCCAGCAGGGAAGCACTCTCCTAAATGTTGTCTAATTACACCCTCACATAATCAATTTTGAGGCAAAAATCATCCCACCTGTTTTATAGATGAGTAACTGAGGCTCAGAGGCTCAATGACTTGCTCAAAAACTTATAAATGTAACTGCTGTCGTGTAAAATAAAGGACCAAAGAAATCAATGAAACTCATCATAAACATTATATTTAAAATGCTGCTTAAACATTAAAGTAGTACTTGATGATTATAATTCAAAAAATGTATTGACTATTGTTTAACTGTTAAAAACTTCAGAGGTTTTGCATTAGCTTCTCCTTTGGGCCATTTGTTTTTTCTTTTTATGTTTTGTCATTGCAATTTTCTTTTAAAGTTTACCTTAGGATTCACCAATGTCTTTTTCATTATAAGGAACTGGAATCTTGCTAAGGAATCATGGACTCAAGGAACAGGTGGCCATGAGTACAGGTCAGGGACTTCAAGCAGAGAGACATGAATGTGTGCGGACAATAAAGGAAACTAGGGATCCCACAGAAGGATCACAAACAATAGCCAACTCCTTACCACTTGCCTAAAACATGTCCCAAGGATCACATATGTTACCAGAGTCAGGACTTTGTTTTCTGAAGCAGGAGACACACACTAATGCAACTCTCTCTTCTCTTTCATTTACACAGAGTGGTAGGCTGGGTCTCCAGTAATCCCAGTGGAATCTAATGTTAACTAAATGCCCACCCCCAAATCAGGAACCAGGACAACATGGCCTACACATGGATATCGAGATCTTTCTGCCGTGGAGTCAAACTTCAGGTTGTTTTTACAAGTGGCTAACCTCTTAGCTTCACAAACTTCGGTAATAATAATAGATTAAGTCATTGACTAGAAGTTGCTAAAAAAACAGTAACTACATGAGCCCTGGCTGGTGTGGCTCAGTGGATTGAGTGCTGGCCTGTGAACCAAAAGGTCACAGGTTTGATTCCTGGTCAGGGCACATGCCTAGGTTGTACGCCATGTCCCCAGCTGGGGTCATGCGAGAGGCAACTGATGGATGTATCTCTTGCATAATGATGTTTCTCTCCCTTTCTCCCTCTCTTCTCCTCTCTCTAAAAATAAATAAATAAAATCTTTTTAAAAATGACTGCATGAAAAACACTTCCTTCAACTTGCTGAAATTATGAAAAAAAGTCTTTACAGAGCCTGTCAATTCTTAAATATATATTAAAATAGATAAGCTATGCCTTCAAGATTTAGGCAAATGAAGGAAGCCTCAAAATCTCAGGCTTAAGGTGAGAATACTTACAGAGGTGATTATGGAACAAATACTCTTGAACTAGCTCATGTTTAACAAAAGTTCTTTCAAATAAATTTGTCCCTTGACTTAATTTTGTACCAAATATACAAACAAAATTTTTACTGAAGCCAAAAGATTTGCCCACTGAGTTGATATAGCAGATTAAGGCATATAATGGCCCTCCAAAGCTTGAAATATGAGGATATCCTTCTACTGTGTTCCTACACGGGTTTGAAGTAACCTTAGACTTAAGGTGGCACTGCCACTCATCTGCCAAGTTTCACGGGCCGACAAAACTTCTGAGTGATGAGTAAAACATGGTATATCCGTACAACAGAATCTCATTTGGCAATAAACAAGAATGAAGCACCGACACACATCACAATATGGATGAACTAAGTGAAAGAGCCAGTCACCAAGGATCATGTGTTATGATTCCCTTTACACCAAAGGTCCAGAGTAACAAATCCAGAGAGATAGAAAACTGATTAGTCAGTGGTTGGCCAAGGATACGAGGGTCAGGGGAAATGGGGAATGACTGCTAATAGGTACAGGGCTTCTTTTGGGGGTGATGAAGATTTTCTAAAATTGATGTAATGATGCACAATTCTGTGAATTCACTAAAAATCACTGAATTGCCACTTTAAGTGGAAGAATTGTATGGAATGTGAATTATATCTCAATAAAGCTGTTACTTGTTTAATAAAAATCTCTACAGTCTTCAAGTCATGATTTTAAGCTTTTCATAAAAACTTTAGTTCTGCTCTTTAAATTAGTTATAATATACTACTAAATCTCTTCCTTTAACTATTAAAAGCTTTCCTTTTAGAAATACATACCTTAGTATGGAATGGCTGAAATTTTAAGTGGGATTTAATTTAAAATAATCCAGTAGGTGTTAAGAAGGGGGAAAAGGTGTGGGTATAAAGTAGGCACCAGTGGATAACTACTGAAGCTGGATGATGGGTAAGTGAAGGTTCCTTATACTATTCTCTATTTGTTGAGATGTTAAAATTTCATAATAAAAGATTAGAAGTGGAGAGTGGTGTTTAAGACTTTAAGTGGTGTTTGCAAAGACAGCGTAGAAGTGGTATGCTGTCTCTCTATTCTGTTTACATTTCCTTTCTTTAAATAAACACATATCAAAATACCTACAGATGAAATAATGTGATATCTGATATCTGCTTCAAAATAAATAGGAAGTAGTTAATCTGATTAACAGCCTAGGAAGCATGAGGGAGATAATTACTCCCCTGCCTGGAACACCTACCCTCCTGCAGTTACCAGAACACACAGGCCCAGCAGCAGAGCCAGGAAGAAGCACAGACGGAGCAATTGTTGGGTCTGGGGGAGGATTTATGGAGGTTCATTGTACAATGTTTGAACAAAGGTAAAACTTTTCATAGTGCAGAGTTAAAAAAAAAAACAAAACAAAACACCTCTCTCACGTATAGATGTTCAAAACGTGTGCTGCCGGTGAGACTTTCTTCTTAAAACACCTGGGGAGTCGTGGTGCCAAATGCCATCCTCCAGCCCTACTGAGTGGCTCCAGAGATGCAGTATCTATTGATTCTGTTGTCACCTTGCAAATTCTAAGGTCACCCATCGAAACAATCCACAAAAAAATAAGAATAATGATCAAAAGTTTGCAGGTAGAGCCGGAGACAGGGGCAGAAAACAGCCCAATTGAAAAGAACTTAGTTCCAAATAACTGATTTTTTCCCTGAACTGGTTTCCTGAATCCTGGAAACAAGGACACACCCAGCCGGCCGGCCCAGTAAAGAGCCTTCATCTTCTGGCTGATGGTTTTCTTTCTTTCTTTCTCTTTCTTTCTTTCTTTCTTTCTTTCTTTCTTTCTTTCTTTCTTTCTTTCTTTCTTTCTTTCATACTTCACCAACTCTAGCTGTGGCTTGAGACACATCTAAGTGCACTTACCTCTGGAAAAATTCACAATAGTACACCTGATTTCGGGTTTTAATTTTAGAAGGGAAAAAAAGTTTTCAATAATCCTAAACTAGCTATCTTTGAAAAGACAAGAGATTATGGTTTAACCAAGAGCAAATCCCTAAAAATGTATGCAAGTGCCATTTCTGGCCCACGGTATTTAGAGAAATGAAATGCACCCACCGTTGGGCTGAATTTAGTCTGACAGGAGGCTAAAAAGCACAATGGATCTAATTCCTACCCAGTCAGAAATACTCGTCCTCCTGGAGGGTTAAGGAACACTCAGGAGGGTCAGCAGGAGAGCCCAAGAGCAAGGCTAAGAGCACAGGATTCTTTTTACCTGGTGCACAGACTGTGAACTCCAGTAACTGTAGCATGGGTTGTATCACACTAAGATCATCCAGCATCAAAGTATTTCAAAGGTGAGGAAACTGGCATCGGTTTAAGTATACAATGTCAGTCCAGCCTCCAGGTACTTAACGTTCTTGATGTTCTTATCAAACAATTACTCTGGGTTCAATGAGTTCTCCCTATATTCTTAGAATACAGTCTTAATCTGGGTATGTGAGGACCCGCAAAAGGACAATTTTTTTGCGTTCAGAACATATATGCATTACAGATCCTAGTCAAAACCATCGTCACTGCCAGACTTCTAGGTTTCGTTAGTTCATAAAAAGGTCATTAACTTTAAAATATTCATCTTCCACAATCTTTCCATGAAGACCCATTTCCAAGTCTCTCAACCCCAAGCAGACTTCAAGGGCTCCGATGCCTAGAAAACTGCGAAATTGCTGTGAGGCCGGGAAGAGTAGCCACGCAGCGTCCACTAAGGCCGGGTTCCATGGCCCCAGACCAACCTTCCCCACTGGGGGAGGCAGACATCTCCAGCTCACTGTCCCAGCTCCTGGGGCTTTGGCAACCTCATAGGTAAAGATGGTTCAGATCCTGGAGAATCACACTCTGCACAACCGCCTGCGAGCTCCAAGAACCCAGTGGAGGCGTAGGGCCCTCCTTTAATGACAAGGTACAAGCACGAGGTTACACACACCCTGCCATTATGTTCGCACTCATCCTCGGATATATTTCACATTTTTCATGTCTTAACAGAGAACAAAATAAGTGATCTTCTTCAGTGAAGATGTCACTTCATCCATCCTACAAATACACCTACTATGTGCTATATACACCACTGTTGATACAATACAGCAGTGAACCAAACCTCAAAATCCCTGCCTTCCTCGCACGGATGTTGTCAGTAAAGTAAACACTTATGATCAAAAGAATTTTAATCATTGCTTCCACTGTCCTCCCACCCATCCCCATCCTTCCAATTTCCCAAAGAGCTGGGAATCTGTTTTACTCTATTAGTTTGACAGGGACCAAAAATCCTTTAGCTTGCGAGGAACAGATACTGTCCAGGTGCAATCCAATTCACTTCTGAACTCCATTCTCTTGGAGCCTTTTTCCCCCAAAAAACTTCCGCTGGCCTCAGGGGCTGTGGTCTCCACCCACAGCCCTGGAAGCCCAACCCGGGGAAAGTGGAGGGGACCCGCTA
The DNA here is from genome assembly GCA_004027475.1 of Anoura caudifer. NCBI lineage: Eukaryota > Metazoa > Chordata > Mammalia > Chiroptera > Phyllostomidae > Anoura > Anoura caudifer. The sequence continues at coordinate 240,252 of PVKU01001531.1, read as the reverse complement.
GAGCCCGCTGCTCCCTAGGGGGGTTGGGGGGGTCCGGCAGAGGCGAGCGGGAAGCGCGAGGCACTCACCGAGGAGCCAGCCCAGAACGGGCACGCGTTCTTCACCTGCGGGGAGCTGCTGAGCGATAGCGCCCCGAAGCTGAGTGCCACCATGCAGCACCCCAGGATCAGCTGTAGCAGCCCGAGCGACAACAGCGGACGCGCGGGCAGCCCCGCGGAGCTGGGGGCGTCAGCGGCCGCGGCGGCGGCCCGGCGGGAGGAGAGAGCGGGCGGCGCGGCCAGCACCCCGGCGGCGGTGGCCGAGCAGCGAGGCCGAAGCGGGGGCTGCAGAGCGGCCCGGGGCCAGCGCGGCCGTAGCGGGGGCAGAGGCGGCTCCTGAGCCACTGTGGCCGCGGCCCCAGGGCCCCCGGCCTGCTGCCCGCCGGAGAGCCCAGCCACTGGGCAGCAGGAGCCCGGGAGCACCACGGGCAGGGACATGTATGGGCGGGTAAGGGAGCGGCCAAGGGCGGCCGGGAGGGGACGCCAAGCGGGGCCTCGGGCGCCACGCACTGGGCACCGCGGGCGGGCTCCGTAGACAGGGGGGAGGGAAAAAAATGTGCACAGCCCAACCACTTGCTGCTGCCGCAGCCTCCGCCGCCTCCACCACGGGACCCGCTGCCCTGGCGCCCACCGGCTGCTCCCACCTGCCGCCCGGTAGGTCCGCCTCAGGCTGGCCCGTGGAGCATCCTCACTCTCACTCTCACTCGCTCCCACAAAAACCCACTCCTCCTCGGCACCTGCACTGGGGCCGCAAGGCTGCAGTAACCACTCGGTCATAGCTGAATCTGCATCCGATCTCCGGGATGCAGAAAAGATGCCCAGCCCCATTTTTTAAAATAGGTCCCTGGATCTAGGAGGGACACCACAGCCAGCGCACGCTGGAGCTAGCGCTGATAACCTAAGAGCCTGTTCTGCCAGCCGCCAAGGTGCTGCAGGAGCGCAGTGCAGGAGAAACGCAGAGACCCTCGCCTTTCTCTGGTTCAGCCAGAAAAGGAATGCGGGCAAACTTTAATGTGAAGGGACCTAGCTTTAAACTTTCTGCACTCCACCCCTAGGAGGGGGCATGGCAGGAGGAGGGGCTATAGGTAACCCTTATAATATGGTGGGAAAAGTCCACGCTGCAGGGCTTCGGGGGAAAGACTAGGCAGAGTGAAGTCAGGCTTTCTGGCGCTGACTGCGCTAGGGCCCTGCCTCCTGGAAAGGGGCGGGGGAAGAGGGCTGGGTAAGGCCCCGGTGCTGTCCCAGCACCAGGGTAGGAGCGACTGTGAACATGAGGTTACCTTGGAAGTATCCAGAATCCAGAAAGAAAGAAGGGGAGCAGCCCAGAGCACGTGGCCAAGGTTGCACTCTGCGTCCACCTCAACTTACTTGACTTGTGAGTTTTACTAAGTATCACCTGGTAGAGCACAGAATCCCAATCTTACAAAAGAAAATCCGAACATAATACTAACCTGTTTTTGGTAATATATAAGACATATTTAGAACTATTTTTTAAAGAAAAAAGAAAAGGTGATTCGACTTTGTGAAATGACTTTCTCCATATATATATGTATTCATTCTTCCCTTGGAAGGATTCTTACCTGTTGAACGTGTTCTTATACGTAAAATGCAAATCTATTGTAATAGATTTTTTTCCCAAGTTAAGAAACAGAGCACTGTCACTTTGTAATAAGTCAGCCTCAGCATTAGACAGCTCACTTTATCAGTAAGGTGAGGGCATTTAACATCCTCCTGCCCAATAAACCAAGGGAAATGCGGAACTAGCTGTACGCTCTAGTTGCCAAGACTGTATTTATTCCGGTCATCACTTCAACCCACAAATTGCTAATGCCGCGTGTGTGTTTACATGCACGCTTTCTGAATTATTAAAGCACCTGTGATTGAGTCCCAAGGACTTCTTCTACAAAGTCCTCTTCAAAATAAACTTAAAATCGTGGAGAAAAAGGGATCTGTCTTTTAAAGTAAATGTTTTAAAGTATGTTGTTTCATACACTTTAAAACATCTTACAGTACATGTTCTTAAATTGCAGGTGATGGTTAAATTAAAAGCATCTTATATGCTGAGTTTATTTTATTTTTAGAGAGAGGGGGAGGGAGGGAGAAAAAGAGGAAGAGAAACATCGATAGGCTGCCCCTCACACCCCCAGGGACCAAACCCACAACCTAGGCAGTGCCTCTACCAGGAGTCCAACCTACGACATTTTGCTTTGCAGGACAATACCCAACCAACTAAGCCACACTGGTCACAGCATTGTATACTGAGTTTATACCTTTTATTTTATACACAAGCTTCAAAGTCTTTGATTTTTAGGATTCTACTACACTGTGCAGTATAAAAAATCTGACTGAGTCTCAATAAATCCATCAGTTTAACAACTATATTCCACTGGTCAATCCTTAACACCTGAAATGCACTGTTAAAAGTATGTTCTGTGTGTCTAGGAATGTTGGTGCTACAAGTCAGATAGCCTCCTTCCCTTTGGGGGTTAATGACTGCAAAGGGAGGAGTTCCAGGGAAGCTGACAGCCATCTGTTTCTTGCTCTAGGTACTAGTTACATGGCTGAGGTTAACATTGAGAAAATTCATGGAGTTACACATTGTACACATCTCCGTATCTTATAAACACTTAAAGTATTCCTAAGTACTTTACCCTTAAATTTTTTAAGTCTGTTTCCTATATAACAACAGATAATTGCAGAGGTCATTAAAATCCATAGATAGTTATATCCAATACTTATTTATTTTTTTCAGACCATTAAACCTTTTCCAAAGCTGCTAATTAAGAATCTTTGTGGCCCTGGCCAGGTGGCTGGGTTGGTTGGATCATTGTCCAGTGCATCAAAAAGACTGCAGAAGCAATTCTTGGTCAGGGCATGTAGGTAGGTCACAGGTTTGATCCCATCGAGGCGTGTACTGGAAGTAACCAATCAATGTCTGTCTGTCTGTCTCTTTCTCTCCCCCACCTTCCCACTTCTCACTTCCTCTCACACTAAAAATCAATAAACATATCTTCAAGTGAGTATGAAAAAAGAGTTGTTACATTCTAGTTTTCTTTTCTTGTAATTGGACATATTTGTAGCTGTGAATTTCTTTTTCTGCTCTTACCTGAAACATGAATCAATGTAACACTTCCCCAACCTTTGAGGTTATGCCAGATAACACACTTGAGTTTGGGAGTTTGGGAGTTTTAGATTTTGGAATCCAAGTTTGATTCTTTGCATCCTCAAACACTTGCTTACAATGTGTCCTTAGTTATACCTGATCAAGCTGAGCTGTACGAAACTAAACACTTACAGGATGATTCAGAGCCACTGATTTCAGATTGGCTTAAAAAAATAAAGTAAGGACTTTAGAAAATGGTCTGGCAGTTCCTCAAAAAGTTAAACAGAGAGTTTTCGTTTGACCCAGTAATTTTACTCCTGGGTATATACCCAAGAGAAATAAATACAAATGTCCAAAGAAAAACGTGCATTACTAGCATTGTAATGCACAGCATTACTCACAATCGTCAAAAGGGAAAAGCAACACAAGTGTGGGTGAATGGGTAAACAAAATCTGGTAATCCATGCAATGGCATGTTTTGGGAAATAAAAAGGAATAAAGTACTGATACACGCTGCAACATGAGCAAACCTTGGAAACAGTATGCTAATGCTAAGAGAAATAAGTCAGATGGAATAAGACAAGAGCTATACAATTTCACTCACGTGTGGAATATAAAACAGAAAGCAACAAACAAAGCAAACAGACTCATGGACACGGACAATAGTATGGTGGTTACCACAGGGGAAGAGGCGTGAGCAGAAGAGGGAGAGGGTCAAATACACAGTGGCAGAAAGAGACCAGACTCCGGGTGGTGAGCACACAGTGCAATACACAGATGCTGTAATATGGAATTGTACACTTGAAACCTATAATGCTATTAACCAATGTCACACCAATAAATTTAATGTAAAAAGAAAACATTATTCTAGGTAAAAGAATCCAGTCACAAAAGACCACATATTATATGATTCCATTTATATGAAATCTCCAGAATAGACAATCAGGAGAGAGGGAGAGAGGAGATGAATGGTTGCTTATGGTTGGGAGGAAGGGGAGAGTAAATGGGGGAAGGGTGATTTGTAAGGGGTACGGGGTTACTTTTTGAGGTGATAAATGTTCTAAAGTTGACTGTGGTGATGATTGTGCCACTGTGAATATATTAAAAGCCACTGAATGGTATACTTTGAATGGGTGAACTGTATCTCAATAAAGCCCTTAAAATAAAGTGAGGAAGAGCTTGTGGGAAAATGGACCCACACATTTCACTACTGTTCAAGGAAACAACAGCTGTGGTGTATTGTTTTATGTGACCTAGCTGCCAGCTTTCCTCAAGATCAAAGCCAAATTCCAAGGAGAATTTCCACCGACTCTTCCCTTCCCTGCACTTCGTTTTCAACTCTCCCCAAAGGCTCTACTGCTCAGGAGTTTAGGCTCTTTCACTCAGGTTTCACTGGACACCTTTAAACAAGCGCCTCAGTTCCCTCCACCCTTTCTCAGAAGACCCAGCCTGTCCACTGATTACAGGAGGTTATTCCCGTTTAGAGTGGAAGCTGCTGCCGAAACTGCTTAAAACATGCTCCCTGACCACCTGCCCCCAGTTGTTAAATTTTAGAAAGAGAAGAGTTTCTCCGAGTAAGCCACAGTGGACTCTCAAAGTCCTCATTTAATACGGTCACTTTGGAGCAGCTTCTCAATGTGTGGTCCATGGGCAACAGAAGCATTAGTGGAATGTGTCAGAATGCAGATTCACAGGCTTCCCCACACCCACTCTGACACACCGGATAAGAGGCCTGGAGACGTGCATTTTAACAAATCCCCCCAAAACATTAATGGGTGGAACTATTCCGACACCAGAATTTTTATATGGAAATTTTTTACATAGGAGGAGACTAGGGGTGGTGAATTACCTGGAAGAGGAAGGCAGAGGATTTGGCCTGAAAACAAACTTTAATACAAATATGCTGCGGGTACCAGCTTTGGTGGTTCTCAGCCAGGCACTGCTGTCCAGGTGACCTTTATGAAGAGGAGGGATTTAGATCACTGGATTCTAGTGGGAAGGATAACATATTAGGAGCCAGACATCTTGGGTGATAGCCCCTCTTCTACTCTATGACCTTGAGCCAGTTCCAAGCTTTTCTACCCTCAATGGCTTCCTCTGTCAAACGCAAGTTTGTGATGCTTCATCTGCCTGACGCTGGACCATGTGATTGACTGCAGTCCCTGAGGCCTACAGTTTTGAAGTTCAGCCATTCTCATTGCCTTGGTTACTCAGATGACCAGTGAGAGAGCAGCAACCAAGAAAAGCAGGTGAATTTGGTTGGGAATCGCTAAACTGGCAGACCCAATATACCCAGGACAAAACCAAAAACTTGGACTTCAGGTTCCATGGTGTCGTGGTTTTCCATGAGGGAGTGTGTTGTAGGAGGATTGTGTTGGGGATATGGGTGGCAACTTCCAGTTCTAATATTTCACTCTGTAGAAAAAGGACTGTGGAACTTTTTGTTTTAATTAAGAGAGAGAATGGAAGAAGGAAAGCGACCCTGAGCAGAACTAGGCAGACCACGCACTTCATTTTTCTGAAATAACAGTGCAAATTGTTGTATAAAATCCCCAAACAGACTTGTTAAACAGAAGGGCTTCAGCCATACTTTTTGCTCTCATTGTTGAAACTAAATACTGAAAATGTCTTACAATACAAATCCCACAAGACGATTCAGGTCAACTGCCCTAAAAATTATTTATTGGCTTATAAATTTCTAGGGGAGATAAGCTACACACATACATGTAATACAAGTAAATATATCATATAAGTATGTGAGAGTATATGTGTTTGTGTGCGTGCGCGCACGCACGAGAGAGAGAGAGAGAGAGAGAGAGAGAGAGAGAGAGAGAGAAACCTTATATCAGAGCTTCCTGTGGGTTCAAGTTTGTATAAAAGTCAAAGGTAATTCACTTCTGAGCAGAGACCATTCCTTTATTCTGGGGCAAGCTCTTAAACCGCCTTTTAGTTATGCAGTTGTGAAGCCTAGACCCCTCAGAAACAAAGATATTTAGAAAAATGTTGTAGGATAGAAGAGCCTGTCTGTAGGCCCTGACAGGGTAGCTCAGTTGGTTAGAGCATCATCTGCATCCACCAAGGCTGTAGGTTTGATTCCTGGTTGGGGCACATACAAGAATGTGTAAATAGGTGGAACAACAAATCAATTCATTTCTCTCTCTCTCTCTCTCTCTCCCTCCCTTTCTCCTGCTCTCTTCTCTCTCTAAAAAAAATCAATAAAAAATAAATTTGAAAAAGAGGCTGTCCACCTGGAGCAGATATAGTTAATAAAAGCTCCCCAGAGGTTGATGATGTCCTGAAGAGCTATGTGTCAGAGACCAGTATATCTTTCTGTGTGGGCGTATTTTCTTTCCAGCAACTTTTCATGAAAAAGAGGTCCTCGAATCCCCAAAGATAAATCAGAGGATGGCCATTCCTTCCCATCACGCTGAAGGAGAAACAATAAGGGGGACTTGACCTGCATTGAGGACAGGCCATGTAGACTGAGTTTTGCCCATATATGGGGTTTTTCAAGACCAACAAACTCGGTGGGACATGTACAAAGTCACTGAATGTAAAATGTCTTAGCCATTGACCTACTTCATGAAGACCACAAAGCCACCAAGGGAGAGACAGGTAGAGTCCCTCCTAAAAGGAGAGGAAACAACTGCTGTCAGCCATCCTGCAAGAGGTCAAGGTCATTCCTGGAATAGGAAATGAGGACTGAGGAAAGTGGAACTTAGAAAGTGGAGCAACGCCTTACTTTCTCTGAGCCTCCCGGTAATACCAGCCACTTGTTTTGACAGTGGTATCAGGCTTAGTGTGTACGTTATTTCTAATACAGCATCTCTATCAGGTGGATCCTTGACTCAACTGAGCCAGAAAGGAAGAGAAAGAAATGGAAGGAAATTATTCATCTTTGTGCCTCTTACATTCATAGTTCCTATTTGCCTTTCAGCAGTCCATAAGGATAACAGTAAAATTAAGTTGATCTCCATGAAATGTTATGATACTAGATCCCTCACCCAGCTCTTTTGATCCCCCATAATGGTTGCCCTTGGTAGCAGGTGTGAGTCCTGTGTATTTGAAAGCCTTTTCTGTAGTCCTGCCCCCACTTTCTGATTTAATAAATTGACATCCTGAAGTGTGTGTGTTTGTGTGTATGTATGTGTGTGTGTGTTTAGTGCCAGTTTCATCTTAACTTTTGGGCTTTTAAACATTGCATTCCATCAAGGGCACTGTTCCATGCCTACTCCCTTTGTCCCCAACTCACTTACACACGGCTCCTGGGACACTCCTACTCAGCCCTAACTTACAGACTGGAGTTCCTTCACTACAGAGAGTCATCTTCAACATCCCCACGAGCTGCCCCTCAGACCAGAGAGGTGTCCCTGCTCTGTATTTCACACCATTCTCTCCTTCCCATCAGTTCTTGCCACACTGTATTGTGACTGCCTCATTTCTCATCTAGGTTTCTGTCCAGACTCTGACGGCAGGAGATGCTACAGAAATGGTAGCTTGTCTTTTTGTGGCATGGTCAAGACAGGGTTTTTTTTTTTTTTTTTACATACTTAGGGACTTCTGTTTCTGTTCAGCCCTGGAAGTGATTGCTGATAAGAGCATGTACTCCATTCTACCAAATAAAGAGCTGGCCATGCATGCCCTCCTTGCCAGTTTGAGAATGAATGAATGAATGGCCTTTGCTTTTTCTCTAACTTGCTGTGTGATTTTAAACAAGCCACATAAATTCAAAGGGCTTCAGTCTTTTCCACTAATGAGCTGTGAGGTGGGGTAGTTAGGGAGAGGTTTAGACTAGCTTATGTGCATGGTTCTTTCCAGTTCTATATATTATGCCAGCCTTTAGAATTGTTCTCTTCTCAGGGTGCCTTGATCTTAAATAGGAATATCCTGATTATAAATCATCTCAATGGGAAGGTACAAAGATGTGCGTGTGTGTGTGTGTGTGTGTGTGTGTGTGTGTGTACGTGTGTAAATGAAGCTGAAAGAGAGAACCCAGGCCCTGAAACCCTGGTGTCAGGCTACCTGTGCCCGAATGAATATCAGGTGTCCCGCTCTCGGTGGCTGTGTTTCCTGTCAGTCTCAGAACTTAGCCCCAGGGACCAGGGGCCATGCCCCTCTCCAACTCAGGGGCTTTGAAGCTTTAGGATATGACTAAGGATGACCTTTCTGTGACCCACCTCTGAGGGGACTTATGTGACCGACAACCAAACCATCTTCTCTGGGATTGGGTGGGTGACTAGACGGGTTGAGGGGTTGGGGGGACAGTGGTGTATGATTTTCGCTGTTCTTGGAAGTGGTGGATGATGTAGTCTGTGAAAAACCTCTGAGGATCCTGCAGGCCACTAACCATGGGCTTATAAACAGAAACCCCAGTGTCAATATGAAGTAAAGGATTATACAGCGAAAATTGCTAAGTGTGCTTAACCAGAGTTAAATCTGAAACAGGGCCAAAAAGCAGTGGGCTGTGGATCAACCAGCCATGCGGGAGATCAAGAATTAGAAAGAGTTGGAAGGCAGATAACAGACACTCATATGTTTCATAATGTTTGTATTAATCTTCCAGGCACATTATCTCATATAATAGCACCACCAACAAAGCCAAGTAGTTAATTTTTATTCATTTAAAGGTGAAGATGCCCTGGCTGGTGTGGCTCACTGGATTGAGTGCCAGCCTGTGCACCAAAGGGTGGCTGGTTCGATTCCCCGTCAGGGCACATGCTTGGGTTGCAGGCCAGGTCCCCTGTGGGGGGTGCGTGTGAGAGGCAACCACACATTGATGTTTCTCTCCCTCTCTTTCTCCCTCCCTTCCCTTCTGTCAAAAAAATAAATAAAATCCTTAAAAAAAACATGAAGTACATGAGGTTCAGAGATACACAGAGACTTCCTCAATGTCAAACTGCAAAGCCAAAGTGAAAACCTAGGGCTTCTGACTTCCAATTTAGTTTCTTTCCCAGTACACCACAACAATATTTTGCACAACATTACTCATCATTCAGGACAGCATGGAAAAGGACCCTCAAATGGCTGAATTAAAGAAGACATCTTCAATTTTGTCCGTTTGTCCCCATTTCCAGGAACCGCTCTTTGCCCTGTTCCCCCCATGCGGTCCCAGTCAGAGCTACCATGTTCTTCTCTGACTCCACCGGTGGGGAGATTAGGTTTGAGGCAGGCGTCTGACCTGAGGGCACCTCTCAGCACCTATGCTCTGGACCACACGTGGTTGGTCCACGTCAGTAGAATGGCTGCATAATTGTGACTGTGAGTTAGACAAACCCACATGAAGTGTTCAAATCAAAAATTAGGATCTCCCTGGTAATATTTTTTTAAAAAGATTTTTGATCAATTTCAGCATCTATTTCTCTAAGTGAAAGAACCAAGTCACAAAAGACCACGTAGTATATGATTCCATTTATAATGTCCAGAAAAGGCACATTTGTAGAGACAAAAAGTCGACTAGTGGTTGCTTAGGGTTGGGGAGGACAAGTGTATAGCTAAAGGGTGTGGTGTTTCCTTTTGAGGTGACGAGAACATTGTAAAACTGTGGTAACAGTTGTACCCATCTGTAAATATACCAAAAACTACTGAATGGTGAACTTTCAAGGGTAAGTTGTATCGTATGTGAACTATATCTAAAAAAGCTATTAAAATCTATTTCTGACTTTTAAAACTCTTAATAAAACAAGTGACATAATCTCTTATGATTATATCTACCCCAAATCATCATCAAGAGCATATAAAACAATTTCATTAAATTTGGGAATAAGTTAACATTATCTGTGTTCCCTACTTGAAATGTTGTTCTAGGCTTTACAGCTAAGGAAAGAAAAATATTCCAAAGGTGAATAATGATTATAATTTCAAATATATGACTCATGACTGGGAAAAAGTATAATTACACTAAATACCCAGAACATGAAAGAAAAAAGAAATCTGTCTAAATTAAATATCTTTAAAATAAAATGAAAAAATTTAAATATCACAGGTTCCCATCAATTTCAAAGTTGGATAGAAAAAAAGACATTTACGTACACTAAAATCAGATAAGTACAAATCCAATCAAGTGGCAAACTCCAGCGGGAGTTCTGGATTTCATAAGCAAGTGAAGACTCAGCTATCAGGGTAAAGTGAATCCAGCTACTGGTCTACAAGAGCCATCCTTTTTTTTTTTAAATTTGACGTCATGTCACAGAAACCAAATACACAATCTCGACATGACAGTGGCATCGGTGAAAGGAAATAGGCCAGATGTCTGTAGCTCAGGTCTCACACTCAGTCTGCAATTCTAGTTTGAAGTAATCCCAGTTAGCCAAAATGGCACCCTATCTCATCCAATGGAATTTAAGTTAAGACAGCATTATTTCATGTCTCACTAAGAAAGACTAACTGCTATCAATTAAGGTGCCATCGATTGTACGAGACCTCCCCATTTCCGAGATGTTAAAATGTGGCGGGGTAGGGGGAAGCACATCTTAGAACAGATGAAATTTCCTTAGGAAATGAGCAACTTTTAACCTTGGAAGAATTTAGAATTAAATATTCTGAACTGCTCTGAATTCTAATAATATTCCTCAGTGAGAAGCAGGTTTTAATTCTGGAAAGATTTAAAATTAAGTATTACAAATTTAAGGGGGCAAAAGCCATGTACATATTAGAAAGATCCTGTACATATTAGATAGTCTATGTGTTCGTGATATTGAAAAAAATGTTGTGTTAGAGCGAGAGCCTTCTAACTCCAGTTTAAAATACACAATTGAATAATTAAGTTAGACTTACAATGTTGTGCTGAAATCCTACTAAGTTCATGCACAGTATTGGAACACCTAGGAGAACTTTAGCTTTTACTTGTTGTATTTATAAGGTTAATATATTGTATCTATAAGAGTTAAGTCCTCAGGAAGATTTGTTTGGTCAAGCAATTAAAATACTTAACAAGAATATCAAATATCTTAAGTTGATCATGTTTGAAATGTTAAAGCAGTTTAATTAACTGAGTTTTAAATAACCAAAAGTATTTAAATATTCCTTAAAAAGTAATTGTTAACAACTGCTAGATTTATGAATAGAATAAAAAGTTCTATAAGGCCCTGGCTGGTGTGGCTCAGTGGATTGAGTGCCAGCCTGCGAACCAAACATTCACCGGTTCGATTCCCAGTTAGGGCACATGCCTGGGTTGCAGGCCAGGTCCCAAGTGGAGGGCATGCAAGAGGCAGCCACACATTGATGTTTCTCTCCCTCTCTTTCTCCTTCCCTTCTCCTCTCTCTAGAAATAAATAAATAAAATCTTTCAAAAACAAAGTTCTATAAGAACAAGAGCTATAATAAATTGAAAACAACTTGTTTAAACCAAAAGTAAATTTCTGAAGAGTCTTTTCTGCAAATAAAACCCACACTCACAAAACTTTGGTACATTTACACAATGGAAAAATACACAATATAAAGAAAAAAGGAGCCTCCTGCCCTTCAGAACAGCATGAATGGATCTGGAGAGCATTACGCTAAGTGAAATAAGCCAGGTGGTGAAAGACAAATACCATATGATCTCGCCTATAAGTGGAACCTAATCAACAAAACAAAGAAGCAAGCAAAATATAACCAGAGACATTGAAATAAAGAACAAACTGACAGTAACCAGAGGGGAGGTGGGAGAGGAGTAATGGGGGAAAATAGGGAAAGGGTCATCAAGGAGCATATATAAGGACATATGGACAAAGCCAAAGAGGGTAGGACCGAGGGTGGGAGGCGGGGATGGGTGGGGCAGGGGGAGAATGGAGAAAACTGTACTTGAACAATAAAAAAATAAAATAAAATAAATAAAACCCACATTCAACGTTATCAGAATGCTTGCATTAACAGTCCAGAGGAGCACATGACCCCAGTTTGCCAATCAGAGATCTTGCCTAGAATTTTTCACACTGGAGTTGGGAGAGAGTCTCTCTCACAGTGAGAACTTGGAGTTCAGGGTCTCATGAGCTACCTGTATTCTCATCTTTGGCTAAGTGGAGGAAACTAGCCTGCTTGGGAAGTGAAGCTTATGGGTAGAGAGAAACGGAGGTAAGACCCGAAGAAACAGGGGAGGGGAGGAAGAGGGAAGGACTGAGGGGCAGAGGGGGAGAGAAAGAGGGAGAAGGGAGAGAGAGAGAGAACACGCATGTCTTGGTTCCTTCAAGTCCCAGTTTCAGCTGTTTCTCAGGTCAGCTACACTTCAAGCTTCCTACCATCAGGCTATTCAACTCTTCCTTCAGTCATATGAGATACCTCAATCTTTCTAATAAACCCCATTTTCTGACTACTTTGATTTGGATTTCAGCCTCTGGCAACACAAACATGTCAATCTTCTCAGGTACGCTAATAAATTGCATAGTGGGGAAAGCCCAGCTCTCCGAGGAAGAGCTGTGTTGGAGTGGACATCACCAATGTTAATGATGAGCAGCCTTGGAAAAGTCTGTGGTGACAGAACTCGTGTTTCAGCTGCTTGTTACTTATGGAATATTAAAATTACACAACACACAAAAGGTAATTCAGGAACATAAATATTTAAGAGCTAGAACTATAAAATCCCTGAAAGATAAAATAGGAGTAAGTCTTCATGACCTTGAGTTAGGCAATGGTTTCTGGGCTATAACCCCAAAAGCACAAGCAACAAAAGAAAAAAATAGATGGATTAGACTTAATCAGAATTTAAAACTTTTGTGCTTCAAAGGACACACATTGAAAATAAAAAGACCAAACCACAGAATGGGAGAAAATTTTTGCAAATAGTGTTTCTGATAAAGGACTTACATGCTAAAGAACCCTTACAAATCAATAATGAAAATACAACTAACCCAGTTTAGAAATGGGCAAAGAATCAAAACAAATATGCCTGCAGAGAAGATAAACAAATGGCCAATAAGCACTTGAAAAGATATTCAAGATCATTAATCACTAGGGAAAAATACCACAATGGGTAGGACTTCACACCCACCAGGAAGGCTACTATAAAAAAGACAGACAACAGTGTTGGAGAGAATGTGGAGGAATTAGCATTCTCACACGTGGCTGCTGCAAATACAAAATGCGGCTGCCCATGGAACATTCTCCAGTATGCTGGGCCACAAAATAAATCCTAACCAATTTAAGAAGGCTGAAATCACATCAAGTATCTTCTCCAACTAAAATGATATTAAAATAGGAATCAATAGCAGGAGGAAAATTTACAAATATGTTGAAATTAAAAAACACACTCCTGAACAAACAATGGTCAAAGTCTAAATCAAAGGGGAAATAAAAAAGTATCTTAAGATGAATTAAAGTAGAAAACCAGATATCCACATGCAGAAGAGTGAAACTGGACCCTTATCTTAAAGACTAAAAAGCTACTTGACATTAGTCTGGGCAATGATTTTGGGGGTATGACACCAAAAGCAGATGTAACAAAAGCAAAAATAAACAAATAGAATTACATCTAACTAAAAAGCTTCTGCACAACAAAAGAAACAATTAACAGAGCAAAAAGGCAACCTATAAAATGAAAGAAAATATTTGCAAATCAGATACTACCTAATAAGGAGTTAATATTCAAAATATGTGAGAAACTCAGATAACGCAAAAGCAAATAAGCAAATAACCTGATTTTTAAAGGGGCAAAGGACTTGAATAGACATTTTTCAAAAGATGATATACAAACTGCCAAGAGGTACATGAAAAGATGCTCATCATTACTACTCATCAGAGAAATGCAAATCAAAACCACAGCTGATATCACCTCACACCTGTTAGGATCAAATTATTACCTATTATCAAAAAGTCAAAAGATAACAGTGTTGGTGAGGATGTGGAGAAAAAGGAACCCTCATACACTGCTGGTAGGAACGTATGTTAATACAGCTTTCATGGAACACAGTATGAAAGTTCCTCAAAAAAATTAAGAATAGAGTTATGATGTGACCCAGTAATCCCTTTTCTGGGTATCTACCCCCCCAAAATTTTGAAAACTTTTATTTATAAAGATATATGTGCTCCTGTGTTCACCACAGCACTATTTATGGTAGCCCAGACATACGAGAAACCTAAGTGTCCTTCAGTGGTTGACTGAATAAAGAAGATTGGTATATATATACAACAGAGAACTACTCAGTCATCAGAAAGAATGAGACACTGCCATTTGCAACAACGTGAATGGCTCTTGAGAGTACTATCCTATGTAAAACAAGTCAGATGGAAAAGGCAAGAACCATGCAATTTTACTCATATGTGGATACAAAACAGAAAGCAACACATAAACAAAGAAAACAAGCAAACAAACTCAAGACACAATAACAGTATGGCGGTTACCATAAGGGTGTGGGGGTGAGGAAGGGTGGAGAGGATCAAGGGGGTCAAATATGTGGTGACAGCAGGGGACTGGACTTCAGGTGGTGAGCATACCACACAATATGTAGATAATGTAGCACTGAAACTTACATGATGTTATTAACCAATGTCACCCCAATAAATTTAAGTTAAAAAGAAAAGCTGCGAAGGAAGCATATGGATTGAATGTATGTTATAGATGCCACCCAATGTGTGGCATTTAAAGAAAACAGAAAATAAACCATCAGCATTTAATAGTTCCATTCTCCTGCCTTGTATGTAAATATCTTGCACTGGAGGACTCCCAGAGCGAATCAGCTAGCCGGGTTGTTTGTTTCTTTTTTCTTAACAACAACAAAAATTCAGTGAGTTATGTTGCCCACCCTATTGTTTGCTCCTTCCACATAAATGTCAAAACATTTAATTACGGTTTGCTCCGAATTCCACTACAACCACTAACAAACGAACAAAATATTTCCTTCCTTACAGCCTATTCTTCTGGAATTCTAAATGTAAATTTAAGAGCATTATCCAGAGTGTCTATTTTCTGAAAACCAGCTAAAGAGCAATCCTCTTACTTATGCAAAGAAGCCATACCCTGTTTGTTTTTTCCATTCCAAAAATAACACAGAAATTTTAGAGACAGTCACATGGCAGGGAACCAAGGGTTGGAATGCCAAGCCTTCCTGTCTCTTGTGGAAGGCCTCTTGAGTCCTTGAGTAGTTACATTCCAATATCACAAGGAAGCCTGAGGGGCAAATGCATCAGAGAGAGTGATAGAGGCCGTCCTGACGTGCCTGTCCTGGGAGATACCACGTTTGGGCGGGCCCCAGAAAAGTTAGGGTGCCCTGCAAATGGCATCGCTGCCAGTGTAGTCCGTGAGGCTACCTGGAGAAAAATGATGTCTTTCCCGAGTTCTAATTAGCTGCGTATGACCTCCTCAAACACCCACCTGGAGGTCACCCTGTTTTACTCCTCACCCTCCTCTTCACTCCTTAGAATTACATGACAGCCCAATGTTGCTACGTCATCTAGTGGCAAAGATGTGGGTCAGTGTCTTCCATTCTCCTTCCCACCAGTCTTTCTTTCCCTTAAAGATGGAAAATCAGAAAATCAAATGCTTCCCTATTTTCCTTAGTTTTTTAACACTACATAATTTAGCTAATTCCTCGTTGGGCCATCCTTCCCTCTCACCTAATCACCATTTTTATCCTGCTATCCCCAAAACTGCCACAGTTTATGCCCAATTGTGTCATTAAAATCAATCTATCTTTCACTCTCTCTCCCCCTCCCCACTCCACTCCCCATTCTCCCATTTGTGAATGTAAAATAATAAAAGTAATCACTCTTTCAACAAATGGTGCTGGAGCAGTTGGATACCCTGAGGCAAAAAAAAAAAAAGAAAAAGAAAAAGCAAACAAAAACGATTGACCTAAACCTCATACCTTACACAATAACGAATTCAAAATGGACCACAGACTTAAATGTACTATAAAAATTATAAATCTTTTCAAAAAAAATAGGAGAAAGTCTTTAGGATCTAGAGCTAGGCAAAGAGTTTTTAATTTTAACACCAATCACACAATATATAAAATGAAAAATTGAAAGCTGAACCTCATCAAAATTAAAACTTTTGCTTTGCAAAATTTAAGAAGATGAAAAGTTATGGACTGAGAAAAATGTGCAAATCATATGTTTGATAGAAGATTAGTATATACAATATATAAAGAACTCTCAAAACCCAAAAATAAAAAGAAAAACAATCCAATTGGAAAATGGGCAAATTAACATTTCACTGAAGAGGGTATACATGTGACCAATAAACAAATGAAAAGAAGTTCAGCATCATTATCCATCAGGGAAATGCAAATTAAACCCAAAATGAAGTACCACTATAAAACTATCAGAATGACAAACAAAAAATAGTAACAGCACCAAATCCTAGCAAGGATGTAGTTAACTAGATCACTTACACATTACTAGTGAAAATGGAAAATAGTAAAGATACTCTAGAAAATATTTTGGTAGTTTCTGGAAAAAACTAAACACGCAACTACTGTATAACCAAGCAATTGCATTCACAGGCATTTCCTCTCTCCCCGCCCCCACACACCCTCAAACACACGCGCAGAAAGGAACACATATCTTCATGCAAAATCCCGTACATGAATGCTTTTAGCAGCTTAATTTGTACCCCCAAACTAAGAGCTATCCGAATTTCCTTTAAATTAAAGAGACTGTGATACATTGATAACATAGCAGTGAGCAATAAAAAGGAATGAGCTATTGATTCACATAACAACTTGGATGACTCTCCAGGAAATTATACTGAGTGAAACAAACCAATCTCAAAAGGTTGCATACTGTATGACTCTATTTATGTAGCATTCTTAAAATGATGAAATTGTGCAAATGAAGGGAAGGTTCCCGGCTGCCAGGGTTTAGGAGTGGGGAGGGGAGTAGATACAGTTACAAAAGGACAATGAAAGGGGTCTCTGTAGTAACAGAACTATTTTGTGTCTGGACTATTTTGTATCTGGTCTACAAAATAGAATCTACACATGCGATAAAACTACATAAAATAAAATACACACATACACACACACAGTACATGTAAAACAATAGGATGAAATCTCAAACAGGTGGGTCTATTGTACCAATGTTAGTTTCCTGGTTGTGATCATGTACTATAGTTATGAATGATGTTACTACTGGAGAACCTACCTAAAGGTTATTTGAGGATCTCTGTGTATTGTTTCTTATAACTGCATATAAATCTCAATTATCTAAAACTTAATGGAGGGAAAAAGCAAGCCTAGTCATGGAGGGTAAGCATAGGTTTAGGGTTAAGGAAACACCTAGATTAATGAAAAGGCCACAAATTCCTGTGATAAAACTGGCCTCACTGGATGGAAGCAGCATAGGAAGAAATGTCCAGAATGATCTTTGCCCCATGAAGCAGAGCAGGAAGTTACCCTGCCTGGGAGTCCCCAGATTTTCATTTATAAATTACTGGCCTCACAGTTGGAAACTCTTTCCTACCCATGGGAAGAGGAAACGGAGAAAACTGCTCTGAAAGGGCAGATGTGACCACCCACCCCCAACACAGCCCAGGAGCTGAGGCTGCCTCTTCTGTGTTGGATGTTCCGTCTTACCAGGTTTTCCAAGCTCCTTCCCCTCATTCAGCTCCTCCTGCTCTGGAAACCTGCGCAGCCTCCACACACATCACTCCACACTGGAAAGAGGGGCCGTTCACAAGCTGGGCAGCTGGCCCCATTTGTTCTCTCTGCCTCCTCATCTTCCATCCCAGAGGAACCAAGGTGTCCACTGCTGATTTGGGAGGAAAAAGGTGGTCCATCTCTGCGCCAAGCAAGCAACCTATATACAACGTCAAAGAATGTTCTAGCAGTTATTTAATTTAGGCTCGGCCAATATAATTCAACCCATGTGAGCTTCAAGGTGATGATGCCCCTTTCTACTCTTTGACCTTTAGAAGTGCCAGGCCTGCCCTGGCTGGGTGGCTCAGTTGGTCAGAGCATCAGTCATCCCCAAATGCCAAGGCTGTGGTTCCACCCTGGCCAGGGGCACACACAAGGATCGACCAACCAGTGAACTCACAGATGAGTGGGACAACAAATCGATGATATTCTCTCTCTCACTCTCTCTCCCCTTGCCCTCTTCCTCTCCATCTCTCTCTAAAAATTAATTAAAAAAAAAAAGAAATGCCAGACTCAAAGAATGAGACAGAAGGTGGTGGAAAGGATAGACAAAATAACCACAATATAAAGTACTAGAAGGTGGTCTTGCAACAAGGTAATGAGTAGATTGGGAAGAAAGTGTCCAATTACCTTAGGAAATTAAGTCACGTACCAAAGAGGGGACACCAAGCAGATGGCAGACTACGAGGTCTCAGGCCCCACTCCCACAGAAAACAATCATTTAACAGTTTTTGTACATGATTGAAGTTAAATTGTTACCAATTTGTTGATAACTACAAGATATTTTATGGAGGCTCCAGGATAACCACAAAGAAAAAAAACCTATAACAGATACATAAAAGATAAAGAGAAAAGAATCAAAGCAAATCACTGAAAAAAATCATCAAATAACAAAGGAAGACAACAAAAAAGGAAAAGAGGAAAAAAACTGCAAAACAGAAAACAGCTAACAAAATGACATTAGTAACCTTTCATATATTAATAATTACTTTAAATGCAAATGAATTATATTCCACAATCAAAAGGAATGGAATGAATAACTGATGTTTAAAAAGATTCAGTAATATGCTGGCTACAAGAGACTCCCTTTAGATTTAAGGACACACATAGGCTGAAAGAGAAGAAATGGAAAATGACATCCTATATGAAGAGTAACAAAAAAAAAAGCAGAGATGGCTACACTTAGGAGTGTATCAGATGAAATAGACTTTAAGCCAAAAACTGCCTCTAGAGACAACATAGGTTATTATATAACGATAAAGGGGTCAATCAGCGGAAAATATAACAATTATAAATATATACGTACCCAAACAGAATACCTGAATCCATAAAGCAGATACTGAGAGATCTGCAGGGAGAAATTGACAGCTCTGGAAAGACAGGTACTGACCAGGACAAGGAGAAAAAGGAGCCCTTGTACACTCTTGATGGGAATGTAAGTTGTTACAGCTTTATGAAAAACAGTATGGAGGGGCTTCAAAGTATGAAAATGGAACTATAATTGATGACCCAGCAATCCCACTTCTGGTTATATATCCAAAGGAAACGGAAACTACATTGAAGAGACATGTGCACTCCCGTGTTCACCGCAGCGTTGTCCACAACAGCCGAGACATGGAAGCAACTTAAGTGTCTTGATGAATGCACACTGTACATACATTACGTGTGTGTATATATATATTATATTCAATAGCTGTATATCTATACATGTACATGCATGTATGTATTTATACATATACGCACACAATGGAATGTTATTCAGCCTCAAAAAAGAAGGAAATCCTTCTCCTTGTGACAATATGGATGAACCAGGAGGCTGAGTGAAATAAGCCAGATGAAGAAAAACAAATGCTGCATGTTCTCACTTATATGTAGAATCTAAAATAGTCAAATGCATAGGGGCAGAGAGCAGAATGGTGGTTTCCAAGGGCTGGTGCAAGGGCGAATGGGAAAGCTGGTCAGAGGGTATAGCATTTCAGCAATGCAAGAAGATTAAGTTCCGGAGATCTAACGCATGGCAGTGTGACCACAGGGAATCCTCCTGTACTGTGCACTTGGAATGTGCTAAGGGGAGAGATCTTAAGTGTTCTGACTGGAAGGAAGGAAGGAAGGAAATGGCAAATATGTGAAGTGACAAGTTATTAATTAGCTTGATTGTGACTATTTCAGTGTATACATATGTCAAAACATCAAGTAATATGCCTAAATATATGGAATTTTTATTTATCAATTATACCTCAATAAAGACAGAAAAAATAATTAGAAAGTCACATATCAAAAGTAAATTTTTTTTTATTAAGCAAGTTCATCAGAGTTGTACCAATTTAAATATATTGCAGGTTGTGACTACAGATTTTCTAAGCAAATATATCAGAATTTCCACATGTTCAAAGAAATGTTTTTTCTTCAAAATTGGTGATTTTGTGCAGTTACCACAGTGAAAAGGTCTAAGTGATGGGTCCACACAAGGAGCTGAGGAGAGTCCAGGACAGACTCATCTGCACATGTCCCTTCCAACCAGCCCCATCCCTCCCTCCTGAAGGACAGAGGGCGGGGCCCGGATGCTAGGACTTTGGGAAGCGCACTGAGAGGGGACCGACACTCCCTGTGAGGACTCTGAGTGACACGATCGCCTTTGCCGGTAGCCAGCTGTGTGTTCATTGACTAGACCCCACAGCTGTTGCAGGGAGGCAAAGCTGCCCTTTGAGACCTTCCCTCCAGCCCGGGGAAGTCCCAAAGACAACGAATGCCTATTGATGCTCTTCTCTGGGCCAGGGTATTTAAGACCCAGGATAGGGGTCCTTTCAGGACGATGCTCCACATAGGTTGTCCCTGGCACTCAGAAAGCTTTTGCTTCCCGATCGTCCTAGTGACAGAGGTCTGGTTATTCTCCTCAGAGCCCATGTGGGACACACAGGACGAGGCCCAAGAAAATAGCAAGGGTGCAGAGCAGAGTAAAATGACCAAATCTGGCCCCAAGTTGAGCTTTTGTTAACAAATACTGATCTACAAAACACCGATTAAACCAAAACTGAAAACAAACATTTGTTTCTGGTCTGGATTTCACACAAAAACATTTTGGTTTCAATCAATGAAGGTGGTAGGTGAAAAAGTGGCTATAGTTTTTCACTCCCATAAACATATCAGCTCTAGGCCCAGAATGCTTTTCTTTTATCACTTGCCCTGCCAGGAAGATAACAAAGCCATTTAGAGCCCAGGAGAGGAAATAGACTTGACTTGGCACAAACCTTTTTGTCAAGTCAGAGATACAGAGGCTGAGCATATTCTGGACAGTTACAGAGCGGCACAGACAGAGCACCACGAGAGCTGCCCGGCCCCGGCCAACCACAGAGGCAAGACTCTGGGTTCGGGAGGGTTCCGGCCACAGGGCTCGGTGGGCCTGTGCCGGTACAGTGTGGCAGAAAGAGGGCCAGGTCACAAAAGCTAACTTTAATGCTTTCGATACCCAGGGGAAGGGGTGGGACAAAGAGCAGGTATGAGTTTCACAGTCAGGCCTCTGAGGCAATCAGATGGATCTCTCCAGTGTTGTCCAGCTTTTGTCAACGGTATTGCTGCCATTGCAAATAACCGTCAAGCAGTGCTCCACTGTTTGCAGTCCATCTGGGAGTCTGAAGCACGGGCTTTCCACCGTCTGGTCATCCGAGAGCTGCACAACTGGACGGCAGTCGTCTGGCCACACCTGAGAATTCCTAATGACATTTGCTTCTGTGTCCCTCCTTTCCCACATCAAATGACACATTCAGAAAAGAGCCCCTTGAAACCACACATTGTTTTTGTAAGGGTGGTTATGAGATACCATCTCTTACATTACACAGGGCCTCCTGGGAATTGTAGGAAAGGAAGCTGCAGGAAAAGTTCTGCTTCTCCTGAAGAGCTGGTTTATTTTTAGTGATTGTGTGATTCTTATTATTGATGGCACTGCCAAGAAGTTCAGAGTCAACCTGAGTTGCACCACCAGCCAAGAACACGGGTCCTGTGGCACCGCCGCATACCCCTGAGCCGTCCCTGCGCCGAGCTATCTTCCTGCACCGGGCTTCCTTCACTGAAACGGCTTTGCCTTTTCTTAAATCCTATTGTACTCTACACATCTCTGCAAGTCATTTCAAATGGCTCTGGGAGGAGGGATAAGGTATAAACAAGAGAACAAACAAATCAGATGGGTAATTGAAAGAAGTAACTTGTTTTAAAGTAGTTTTGCCTTTTTTGGTAAACTTGCTTTGTCTGTCTTTTTAAATGGCTGTGTTTACAAAGCAACACCTCCTACTTGAGGTGTAGACTGTGTCTTTAAATGACTATTGATATGTTTAATGTTGATAGATTTATTCCCACGATTGGACATAAAGAGCTTCTGGGGAGCACTGCAAGAGCATTCCAGTTGCCTTTTCCAAGACCATACAGACTTCTAGGCAGTTCTAGGGAGCACCCACTGACCTGGGCGGCAGTGAAAGTCAGCAGAGCTGGGGAGAAGATCACAGATGTCTGAAGTAAATAACAGGTGTGAAGTGCAGAGATCAGGAGCAGGTCACCTTATCTGTCCCTTCCTGCTGCTTCCTTCCTCTGGCCACATCCCTGATCTACCTTCCTCCCCTGGGCCTCAGGTTTCTCCTCAGAAAAAGGGGAAGAGCTGCTTGGTGGGTAGGTCTGGTTAGCAGGAGGAATAGACAGGAAGAGCATGGCACACTCTCTGGGAGGGCAGACTTGAGGCAGGAACTCGGGAGAGAGCAAGGTGAGGAGGGTGAGGGGGCATGACCGTGAGTGCTCCTCAGCTCTGTCTGTGACTGGCCCTAGGAGGCACTTCAGCTCCTGACTCTGAAGCACAGGGGACTGCGGGGAGGAAGGTCCAGCAAGAGTGTAAACCACAGAATCTGTTTAAGGACAAGACGATAAGTGTGAGGACGGAAAGGATCACCAGGGTTTTTAGAGATCAAGCAATGTTTATCACACTCACATATGCTTAGAGTTTTTCTTCTCTCTACTTCTCCCTCCCTAGTACCATTTTTAAAAACTAGACATATCTTTTAAAAAAATTATTGTGGTAAACTATATATAACATTTACCATCTTACCCACCTTTAAGTGTACAATTCAGTGCCACTAAGCTCATTCATATTATTATGCAACCATCCCCAAAGCTTTTTTTCTCTGTACCCATCAGTCAACAGCGCCCATACCCCTCCAGTCCCTGGCAACCACAACGCAACCTCCCGTCTCTATCATTTGACTACTCTACACACCTCTATTAAGTACAATTATAAAATCTGAACTTTGGTATGTGGCTTATCTCACTTAGCACAATGTCTTCAAAGTTCATCCATCTTATAGCATGTATCAGAATTGCCTTTTTTAAATTTTTTTCACTCTTTTAAAAAATATTTTATTTTATTTTTTAGAGAGGGTAAGGAGAGAGAAACATCGATGTGTGGTTACCTCTTATGCGCCCCTAACTGGGGACCTGGCCTGCAACCCAGGCATGTACCCTGACTGGGAATCAAACTGGCAACCCTTTGGTTCGCAGGCCAGTGCTCAATTCAGTGAGTCATACCAGCCAGAGCAGAATTGCCTTTCTTTTTATGGCTGATAATATTCCATTATATGTACATGATATAGTTGCCTATCCATCCAACCATCAGTGGACGCTTGGGGTGCTTTCCCCTTTTTGGCTATTGTCAGTAATGCTGCTCTGAACACGGGTGTATAAATATCTACTCAAATCTCTGCTCTTGATTCTTCAGAAGTATTTATCTAAAAGTGGAATTGTTGGACCATAGATATATCTTTTAAAAAACTGTTGTTATCAAAAATGTCTAACATCTACAAAAGTGGAGAGGGCAGAATAAATAACCCCAACCATTACTGGTTGCATTCAAAATCCCTACTCGCTTCATCATTGAATCAGCACTTCAAAGCAAACCACAGACACCATGTTGTTAAATTCACACACATTTCAGAGTCTACTTCTAGAAGACACGATCCATATATTTCTTAGGGAGTAATGTACATTGCGAGCACCTAATTATTAAACACCAATATGTATAAATACTCACTGAATATTAATCATTGTTTGAAATTTTGTTTAAAAGTTGGAGTCTTTCAAAGAAATGTTTTATTACAAAAACCTTTCAAACATACTAGAAACTAGAGAAAATTGAACAATAACCCCCTATGTGCCCTTCACCCAGCTTCAATGACTATCAATAACAAAACCTTACTCATTTAAAAAAATCCAGGCATGAGATTGCTCAAAGGATATTCTGACACTTTATTCTTCTTGGGAACAGAACCAGCCTGGAATGGAGCTGACAGCAGGAAAATCCCTTTTCATTCGGGAAAGGTTTATTATTTATCACTAAAAGCACATATTTTAAAATGACTAATCCTTACAATAAATGCTCATAAATACCAATCTGTATTCTCAGGCACCATATGATCTATGGTTTATCTGAGCTCACTTGTCTATCCTCCCTGGCTCAAATCTTGGTGACTTTCAGCTTTCCTAAGCTAGATGGTTATTTACAGAACAAACACACTGATATTTAAATAAAAGCAATGGCAAAGCAGTGAGTACTTCTTCTTTAAACTTAAGCACAGAAAATGTGTGGTCAAGAGCTGATGCTGTACAGGTGTCTGACTTATTTAGGGTGGAGTTTGCATAATTTTAGAAACAGATGCATTTCCTGGTTATTTTTATAAATGATTACATCATTAAGCTGTTGTTGCATAACAAAACACCCCCAAAATTTAGTGCCTTAAAACAACTACATCAAGATAGGATAATTTTCCCTATTATATAGCAAAACTTGCTGTCATTGATTCTAAGACATATTTTATCTTTGAAATCAGACTGCAAAGAACTAACAATCTATGGCATTGCATGATTACTCTTCACCAGGCAGCAGGTAGGATATATTTATTGTTGCCTTTTAGAAAACTGAACTTGGTTACAGCTGTTCATATTATCATACTTCAGTTGAGTGGTGTCAATATGGTGTGCATGTGTTGAATTAAACAATTTCAAAAAAAGATTACACTATAATTCAGAGTGGAAATGGGAAGTCATTGTATATCAAGAAAAGTGCTGAAACAGATCAGCTGGTTAGACAATTTATATTAGTGAAACAAATTTTTATTGTTGGAAAAATAACCTTGATTAAATAGATACTTCCTTGGAGAGCTGTGCTTCTTGAGACCTAAGAAAGGATTAGATGACACTGTTATGTTTCAACGAAATGTATGCAAAAGAATTACCCATCACATACTAAAAAGCTTTTCAAAATGAGTGTCAGACGCTGGACCAAAAAATATCTTATAATCGACAGTGAAGTACTCCGTTAAGAGCTACACCTTCAAAGCTTCTGGTGGCTGGCAGAAAATCTAAAATACCATTGGCTCAGCAAGCTATAAGTTTGTTTCTATGAGATGTAAAAGAATTCTAGAGGCAGCCTGTGGGATTGGTAGATAGCATCATGAAGTTATTGGGGTTATAGGTTTGTTTGCTACGTTATTCCAGTGTTTTCTGTACATGTTTCTTGCTTCATATCCAGCATCATGTCCATATTTCAGCTAGCTGATTGGAGGAAGAAATGAAAAGGGGCCAAAGGGCAAGTGCTAGCTGACTTTCTAGAGATTTTCCCAAAAGTTGCTACACAGTATTTATTCCATTTCATTGATCAGAATATAGTCCTAGAGCCACTCCTGAGAAGCCATCCTCACCGGTTTCAAGGAATGCTAGGTAATATGTTTTTTATTCCACAAAGCCATGTGCCCAGTTAAAAATCAGGGGTTCCATCACTGAGGAAGAGAAGAATGAGTTTGGACAAGTGGCAGTCTCCACCACATCAAAGTTTTCTAATTTATTGGCATGGAATTGTTTATAGACTCTCTTTTTACTTATAAAATCTCAACTGTGTAATGATTTCCACTATTAGGATTTTGGTATTTTATATTTGTGTCTTTTTTATTCTTTCTCAATCAGTCATGCCCGCAGTTTGCTTCACGTTTCTTGTCAAAGCCCCACTCTATGGCATTGTTGGTCTTCTCTACTGATTATTGTTTTCTATTTTATTAGTATATATTCTTTATTATTTCCTTTCAGTTGCTTTTTTTAGGCTACTCTAACTCTTGTTCTGAATTCTTGAATTTGACATGACTCATTTCTTTTCCTTCATTTTTTAAAAATAATAATAAATTTGCATATGTTGCTTTCAAGTTTATACAGGAGTGAGCAAAAGTAGGTGTACAGTTGTAATACAAATAAATCATACAATAATTAATAAATAATAACACAAGAATAAACTGTTTCATGTACTCACAACTGTACACCTACTTTTGCCAGCCTCCTGTACACTCTACTTTCAGAGTCACTTAGTTCTAAAGATTAACTCCCAGTGATTTCCTCTGAAACTCATAAGCTATTCAATAAATTATTTTTAAAGTTTATAATGCATACGTGATTTTAAACTAGCCTCCTAATTTAATTTCATCATGATTAGTAAGACGTTGTCTGAGCTGCAATATCAGTTCTTGGACACGTGTTAGGACTTCTTTTGAAAGTCATATTATCTCAAAAGAATGCCTAAGTCAATTTGCTTGTTAATTTCACTGTCAAACCTTTTAAGTCATTACTTTTACTGTTTGTTTGTGTGTTTGTGTGTGTGTTTGTTTTTAAAAGTACACCTCTATTAGAGGTACGTTAAAATCTTGCACTGTGTTTGTGGATTTGTTCATATCTCCTTGTAATTCTGCCAGTTTCATATTTTGTGGTTAAGTTGTTAAGTAGTGTTTCTCTTCATCCCTATTCATGCTTTTGTTTTTTAAAGTTTTTTTGCCATAAGAAGCTTTCTTTTGGTTAGTATTTTCTTGCTATATCTTTTCCCATTCTTCTATTTTCAATTTTTCTGTGTGGTTTTGTTTTAGACATACCTGTTGTTAAGTGTAGCTATACTTTGAAGACCCAATCTGATTATTTCTGTCTTTAATAGGTAAATTTAGTATACGTAAATTTATTGTACTGATTCATTTCTACTTATCTCTGCCATTATATTGCATATTTGTTGTTTTTTTAAAAAAATATTTATTTATTTATTTTTAGAGAGAGGGAAAAGGAAACAGAGACGGGAGGAGAGGGAGAGAGGGAGGGAGAAACATCAACATGTGGTTGCCTCTCGCACATTCCCAGCTGGGGACCTGGACCACAACCCAGGCACATGCCCTGACTGGGAATCAAACCAGCAACCCTTTGGTTCACAGGCCAGTCCTCAATCCACTGAGCCACCCCAGCCAGGGTACATATTTGTTCTTTACCATCCTTTACTTATATTTTCCTCTATTTCAGACTGACTAATTGATAAAGTTATATTCCTATATATTCCCTTTCTCCCTATACTTGTTTGTATGCTCTATTTGCATTTCTCTATTTTTCATATTACTGTTAATGCCATTCCTATTTTTTATGTGAATGTTTGAAGTTATTCAATAACTCTATCCTACTCCAGGCCTTGAAAAAGACCTCACAATGTGTGCATAGTAATAACTCTTCCTCTACCTCCCACACCTTCACATCATCGGCAACCTGAATTTCAACTTACCTTTCCATCTAACAAAAATAACTGTGCTTTTGGATTTACAGCATATAACAAGTAATAACTACAACAATGATAGCACAAATGAGAGAATGAGCGCTATAGTTAAGCAAAGTTGCTATACTTTAGCAGAATTAAGTCAGTGTCATTTGGAAGTAGATCATTATAAGTTAAAGATGCAGATTAAATTCCTAGAGCAACCATTAAAATAAAAAACTAAAAAATACCTGAAAAATTCATAGAGGACACCAAAAACATAAATGACAAAAGAAAAATAGATAAATTGGATAATGTTAACATTAGAAACTTTTGTGCTTCAAAGGATACCAATAAGAATATGAAAATAAATGGTAATGGAAAAAATACAATAAAGATTTAATTTTTAAAAAAAGAGCATAAAAAGATAACCACTCAGTGGGAGGAAATATTTGCAAGTCATGTATTTGATAAGGTACTTGTATATAGAATATATAAAGAACTCTTACAACAAATAACCCAATATAATAATGAGCAAAAAAATCTAAAAAGACTTTTCTCCAAAGAAGACAAACAAATGGCTAATAAATGTAAAAAGATGATCATCATTAATCATTAAGCAAATGCAAATCAAAACCACAATGAGATACCACTTCACATCCACTAGGATGGCTAGGATAAAAAGACAGATGATAACGTGTTGGCAAGGCTATGGAGAAATTGGAACCCTCCTACACTGCTGGTGAGAGCGTAAAATGGAGCAGCTGCTTTGCAAAATAGTCTAGCAGTTCCTCAAAAGATTTAACATAGAGTTGCCATATGACCTAGCAATTCCATTCCTAAGCATATATACCCAAGAGAAATTAAAGCATTATGTCCATTCAAAAACATGCATACAAATGTTAATAGCAGCATTCTTTACATAGCCAAAAAGAAAAAATAGAAACAACCCAAATGTCCATCAACTGATGAGCGAATGACATCTGGTGTACCCATGTAACAGAATGTTATTTAGGAACAGAAAGGAATGAGGTGCTGATACACGCTACCACACAGATGAGTGAGGCAGACATTATGCCGAGTGAAGGAAGCCAGCTCCGAAGTGCGGCCTGTGGTGTGATTCTGTTTATTCGAAATGTCCAGGCTAGGCTAATCTACAAGACAGCCCCTCCTCCTTCTTCCTGCCTGGAGAACTTGGAGGTAAATGTCTGGATCTCCGACAATGACCTTGAAGGTAGAGGGAAGCCTGTGCTAGGAAGGAGGGTGAAGTTTCCTCCCAGGTGCCAGCAATGCAAGGTCTACTCCCAGCCTCTCTGCCTCAAGAGAAGAAGTCTGTTTAAATCCCTGTTATTTTGAGTTTCCTGATATATGCAACTGAACCCTATCTTCACTGATAAAATACCCTGCTGGAGAGAGGGTGGGAGGGAATGTACCTAGCAATGGGGTTAAGAGAGACACATCTCAATAACAATAAAAAAACTACAGACAGTGTCAGAAACAGATAAATCAAGAAACACCAACATAAGCACACTATTTAGAAAAGGGAGAAGTACAAACAAACACACAAATTTTAAAAACCAGCTAAATGGGAGTACATGCAATTGCTTCAGAGAGCAGAACTGAGGAATGGCAGACAGGTAGAGAAAAGGCTGCTTCATTTTGTTACTTTTTGGGAAATGTTTGATTTTTAAAATTATATGCACTCTTTGATAACAGTGAAAAATCACTTCTTTAAAGACAACAAAAACAACTACAAAACATTTTCTTTAGGAATGCACACCTAGGCCTGAAAATCTCCTCCAACTTAAGACCAGTCCTCTTAGTTCCTGTCCCAGCTGCATACCTGTAGACTGAAGGACACTCAGAATAGCTGTTTGACATTTGAGGATGACCCACTCCCTCTTCTCAGGACCTTGATGTCCCACATCTTGAAGACTGCCTGAATTCAACTGCATTCCCCTACAACATAATAGCCTCATATCGATGCAAATAGCAGAAACAAAGCACATCAGGGGTTTCATTCCCTACGCACGTTCTTCAGCAAGTCCTTCAGCCTTTCTCCTCATTCTCTTTTGCCCCTGGTAAGTCTAAAGGAGAAAAATGAATTAATGTATATTTTCCTGTTATGACACATTTATTTAATCCCTCCACGTGGTCAGTACCTGAGATAAAATGGGAGAAAAAGACAGAATTCCTTCTCTCAAACAGATTCGAGCCTAGAGGAGAAGGACGTTCAAAGGGCAGTACTCACCATTTTTAACAACGTGACAAATGAGTTCTTAGAGGGCAAGCAAGGCCGCTCTGGGAGCCCATGGTAGGGCCTCCTGACCCACCCTTGAAAGGCCTCCCAGAGGAGGCAGCATGTAAGATAAGACCTAAAACCAGAGCCATGCTGGTGAAAGTGGTCGAACTCCCGAGTAGGACTAATTATACTGAAAGAAGCAGTGGGACCCGGGGCTCCCAGAGGTCCTTTGGGTGAAGAAGGCAAAGCAGGGGAGAGACAGAGAACACAGAGGAGTTCATGACTGGGGATAAGCTGCTCCTCAGCTGACTTCAGAAGACAATGAAAAAAACCTTGTTACGTGACAAATGTTTTCTGAAGGAAATTTCCATGAGCATAGTACTGGTGGTCTGAGCCCTACTCCCTGGAATGTACTAAGCCTGAGGCTCCTCCAGCCCTTTCTCGTATTTCCCTTCCAAACCCCCAGAGTCTGTGATTCCATCTTTACCTGCAGATGGGTGCATGGTATGTAGGAAGTATATTCCACCTGTGTATGGGCATGAAAGAGTGGGTGTGAGCAAGAAGGTGTTTGATCTGAGGTTGAGGTGAGAGGCCTGACCAAGGAGAATATCTGGAAGAAGCTCGAGGAAAGAGCCCTGAGCAATTTCTCAACTGTACGACATTCTACCTCCAGCCCCCATGGCTTCAGCAGGAGGATGGAGGAGGGTATGTTGTTGAAGGAAAGGAAGAGGTTGTGAAGTCTGGGTCTCCATGGGAGAAGCGCCCCTCCCCCCTGTCAACTCTGTCTACTCTTAGACCCTGAATGGCGTCAGCAGAAAGTTATCTGCAAGTCAGTGTTGGGAACTCTTCCGGGTACTTTGTGTGAACTCCTCTCTAAAGGCTAGCCCAGAAGTTGCAGGGAAAGGAAAGGAGCAGAAGCTTCCGCCTCACTCTCCTCTCCTCCCGCTTCCTCGGGCCACCACTCCCAAACCCTGCTTATCTTTTGTTCTTCCCTCTTTTGGTTAGCCTTCCCCCCTGTCCAGGCTATGGAGTCAGTAAGTCACAATCCTACCAACGTCCAAAATCTAGTGCCTCACAATCACTCAGTAAATTCACCCAGAGTGAGGGAACCTGTGCAAGTAACTGTGTTCCCTCTCAGGGGCTGCGTTTCCAGTGAAGTCATCCCCAACTTTCAGACCCCTTCCTGAAGAAATGGGTGGAATGGAGAATTGGGCCAAAAGGCACATGCACGGCGCAAGGACACTGCTCACAGAGCACCCCAGAGGTCTGCGATCCCGGCTCCACCTCTGGAATGTCAATCTGTTCATTGCACAAGCCCTTACTTGGGACACTTGGAATGTAACCTTACTGGTCAAGATAGGGATTCAATCTTGATTCTTACATCTTTGCTGACGCCCAGCCGTCTCCTTGGCCCTTTCCCCACATGTTGCTGGAGCTCTTTGAATATATCTTTTGAACAAGGCAGACCTGGCCCTTTAAAGTTTATCATAAGACTCAACTGTTGAAACTTAAAATCTCTACCATGGGGCAAGGTACTTTGACATGCCAGGTGACTTTTTTTTTTTTTTACCTAGGATCCTACCTCTGGCCCTCCTTTTTCCTGGGCTTTCTCTTAGGGATACTGCAGGGGAACTAGACCATCCATTGTCTTTGTTTATGACAAGGGAGCCAGTCATTGCTTCTTCCCAAGACCATCAGCTTTTTTCCCCTATTTCAAAGTACGGACCCTGGCACAAATAAGGCCCCTGATTTTTGTTACAAACTCTTTTATTACAAAATCATAAGCATGTAATTCTGTAACATAAAAATATCGCACTCAAGCACACCATATAGCATTTTAGATGAAATGTTTGAATTAAAACTATAAATTATTAGACCCATATTATTACCCTACCAACCACACTCAAGCAGGCCTTACTTCTGCCGGACGGTATAATTATCCAGAGCCTTGGGAGCACCTCGATATACTCCTTTCATGGCCTGTATGCAAATGTGGCATCCTGTATTTTTCCAAAAATGGCATGGCAAAATGGCCAGGCCCACATTCTTCTAGAACCTTGTCTCTCTCTCCATCAAGAGGTAGATTGTATTTAGTCTCTTCTTAAACCTGAGTGGGTCTTAAACCTGCTTCAGTGAAGAGCATGTGGTGGAAATAATGATGCATGAGAAGTAAGCCTAGGTCATAGGAGCTGTCACTTCTTCTTGGCTCCCTCCCTTGGAGCACTTGCCTTTAGAACTCAGCTGACATTCTGTGAGAAACTCCAAACCAACTCTTACAGAGAAACCACATGGGAAGGTTTAAGTGGGGAAGAACTGGGAGCCTGCCAGGCGTGAATGTGAAGGGGCCCTCAGATGATTCTAGCCTCCCCGCTTTCAAGACCTCCAGCTGAGGCCCCAGACCTCATGGGACAGAGACAACCTCTTCCTGCTGCACCTCGTCACAATTTCTGAACCCTGGAATCCCTGAACATTATAAGTGGCTATTTCCGCCATTCAGTTTTAGGGTAATTTACAGTCACAGTGATGAGAACAGAAAACCAAGCATGAAATGGGAAATGTCCCTTGCCAGTCTTCTCCTTGCCTTGGTACCAGCAGACTTCTACCCGTCCTTGCTGTGTCATAGCACAATGCACTGACATTGGAGGGACAACCACAGGAATGGTCCTGCTGCCACACCAGCTCAGCTGTGAGGAAGCAAAGAAATGGGACACAGGAAGACACTTGCAGAAACATAAGAATAATTGGGAATTGACTGTACAGTGTATAAATGTAGTTTGCCCAACATTGCCCATTTCTCACCCTTATGTTATAGTTGCCAGAACTCTATTTTTGCCATTTTAAAGTCCTCCCTGCTTTTTTTTAAGAAAGAAAAAGAGGTATGTGGGAAATGGGGTTTGAATCAGTACATCCCCCTAGGCCTTACCAGCTCCAGCTTTACAACTCCTGCAAGGCCTCTCTCCAGCTCTTACACATCTGCTGCTTAGTGCTTAGCCTGATAAAACCAGAATTTGTGGCTCCATCAGCAATCCCCCCAATAATCTCAAATTAGCATATTATCAATATTGGTATTATAACCTTTGATACAACCAAATGATACAACCACACTTAGTCTTATAAAAAAAGTATAACTACAAACCACTTCAGAATATGCTGCTGCTTTTATTCATTTGTAGCTACCTCACCCCGGGTCCCCCCATGCAGAGCCCAGGACAAGGACCTGTGTATGTGTGAGTGGTCCACGTAGGAGGCGATCCTATTACTGGCCTGGGGTTCTTGGGTTCCCAAGAGAGAGACTGAGTGGAAACCTCAGAGAAATTTCCAGATGGAGTTCTAAGCTTATGCTGGAGCACAGAGTAGGCAGCACAGAGGAAAGGAAGGTCCTCTGAACCTGCTGGAGGCTGGCTGCTTTTATAAGCTGGGGACAAAGTGGGCTTGCATGAAACGGTGGGCTTTTTCAAAAAAGGCGAGCTTTCAGGATTGTCCATTTCAGGGCCAGCGACTTCCTTGTCCAGCTGCCTTGCCTGGCGCCTGCCTGTGCCGCAGGCAAAATGGCAGACTACTCATTAGCGCCAAGCCAGAAAGGTTGCATAGCTAGCAAACCTTGATCCTCACAGCATGCGGGTCAGCAGTTTCAACATCGGCATTTACAAGGGAGATAACATCAGCTACTTCTGCATTTCTGAGGAGGGAGTAGAGGGGTGGTGACATTTTTTGGTCAGTTCTTCTGGCCACTCAGTCTTAACTTGACTTCCTGCCCACCCGTTGTTTTGGTTACCAGGCCCCAATCACGAAGCTCTCTCAATTCCAGGGGGCAAGAAGAAGAGGGAAGAGGGGCCTGGAAGGTAGTTAAACCAATATATGGGAGTATTTTTGAGGCTGCTACTCTCAATAGTGAAGCACAATTCCATGGGAATCCTGAGAAGCATATGGAATTTCTCCCCTGTAGGATAATACTGGCTAGTATTTGTTAGCACTGCAATTTGTCAGTATTTTATACTGAGGGTGCTGTGTATTTCCAAACACTTGTTTAATCACCATCACAGCCCTGGGAGTCAGGTTTTCATAAACCCCCGTTTCACAGATGACAAAGCTGATGCTTTAAAAACAAAAACTGCCCAGGGCTTCAGAGCTAAGCAGAACAGAGCCTACCCTTTAACTTCAAAACCATTTTGCCACTTCACAACCCTGGGCAGTTTCATTTGTTTCTCTCAGAAGCCCTTGGAAAATACAAAAATTTGCATTTAACAACAAAACAAAACAAAACAAAAAAACAAAAGTCCTTTTGGCCCAGATCAAAAGTCTCTGAGGAAAAGGTCCCCAAAAACACAATAGAGAATTATCTGGCAAGCTCAGAGCCAGGGCTTCCAGCTGGAAGCCCGGCTGAGAAGGAACGTGCTCTCAGACCCTTGATGAGCTGCTCCAGCCCATACAACTTGTGTGATTACGCAGCTGACAAGATTTCACAGAAACCTCTGGAACAGCAAAACTGCAGACCAATGGCAAACCTAGGTACAAAGAACAAAACTAAGTTTTAGGTCTTTTAAAGAAGATCCAGCAGAGAAGAGAGTTCCTCATGGCCCCACTGCTACCGCCTTCCTTCTTCAGTCACAGTCCTATTCTTAGTTTGAGGTATCTCAGTTGTCACCAAAAAGAACTCTCAACCAACTGAATAATTCCAGTGGCCCAGAATAGATCATTTGAAGTGGGGAAGAGCAAGCCAGCAGGCGCTGCTAAATTGTTAAGGGAAACGGGGCAGGTAGGAGCAAGAGTCTGAGTATTCACTGAGGATCCCAGAAGCGCCTGTACCAGGGCCTTCCTTTTTACTCAGGGAAAAGGCCAGAAAAGCTGGTTTTCTTGCAAGAACGATGCTTTACAAGGGAGAAGCAGATTGAAAGTTGTTATAGGTCAAAAAAGTCTTTATAGTTTCTGCCAGACTTAAAAAATAGAAAGAGCTTTGTTTTCCTGTATTTATAAAATTAATATATCCTCATTGTTTATACTTCACTATAAAAAAGGAAAAGAAAATCACCAGTGATTCAATTATCCAAAGCTTAAAGACACAAACGCTATTTACTTCTTGGTGTTTTTCCTGTATGTAACAACTGGTATTTGGTACAGAGAACTTTCCTCTCTTCCTCTACAAAAAGGTTCCCCACACTATCTTTGGGATATATTCTCTCCCTGTAGTTCTCAGCACGGTGGTTTAAGGGATTGCCTCCCCACCTCTCAGCTGCATTGTTGGGTCCTCATAGCTTGTGCTCATCATTGAAATTCATCACCCTGGCCAAGGAATTTGGTTCAGGAACGATCACGTGACCCACACTAGTCCAATCAGACTAAACTTTGTGTCTTTTTCTGGTTTGCTGAAAGAAAGATGTTCTTTACTTCCTACCCAACATGAATAAGGAAACGCAGCCCTAGGAACTGCTGGCGGTCGTCTTGCAGCCACAAGAGAGAAAGCAGCTGCACAGAATGCAGAAAAAAGAGACGGAAACAAGCCAGGCCCTTTCAGATACCATTGAGCCCCTGGAAAGCCTGCCTGTTTCGTTATAAGAACCAAGAAATGACTTTATCATTAAATCAGCTTTTAGTCAGGTTTCCAGTTGCTGGGGAAGCATTTGAGTCAGTATCAGTTCCTTCAGATGTATTTCTGTCATGTACCCCAGAAGTAAGGTTTGTGATATATTTTCATATCAAGAAATATAGGCCTACATAATAATGATTTCTAATGTCTTTGCCATTTAATCTCTACTTAAATGTCACCTCCTCAGGCTTCTGCTCTGCTTAATCTCAAGTCACCCCACCCTCAGTCACTGTTTTTCATGCCTCCCTTTTAATATTCATCACAGCACCTACATAATCCAGCTTTAAAAAAGTGATCTGTTTATTCCATGTCACCGATACTTAAAATGTGAACTCCATAAAAGAAGAGATAATCTGTATTCTTTGATTTTACAACAGTGCTATTACCAAGTAGGTGCTCAATAAATGCTTACAGATCGAATGCCTGCGTATTTCATGTATATACCATAATTCATTTCAACCAAGTTCCTACTGTTGAATATTTAGGTGTATCCATGCTTTTGCTCATAAAACTGGCTCTGAGACATCTTCACACATTAAATTTAGTATTATTTCCTTAGGATAAATACTTGAAGTAGAACTGTGAATCAAAGTTAAGCATACTTTGAAGGGTTTTGATATATAATGCTTTGTTGTCCTACAGAAATTATGTACTAGCCTATACTCCATCCATAAAACATAAGCACATAAGAATTTCCACATCTTTCCCCAAGGATGAAACAGTGTCTTTTTGTCTTATTTTTAAGTCATTATTAATGGAGTTAAACATTTTTTCATGTATTCATTAGCTATATGTATTACCTTTTTAGAAAATTATATCCTTTGCCCATTTTTCTACTGGGCTTTCAGCTTTCCTCATTGATTTGAAGAAAAGACTGTTTTAAAAGACTAAATTGGGGGCATTAACTGTCACCAAAAAGAACTCTCAACCAACTGAATAATTCCAGTGGCCCAGAATAGATCATTTGAAGTGGGGAAGAGCAAGCCAGCAGGCGCTGCTAAATTGTTCAGAGAAATGGGGCAGGTAGGAGCAAGAGTCTGAGTGTTCATTGAGGATCCCAGAAGCGCCTGTACCAGGGCCTTCCTTTTTACTCAGGGAAAAGGCCAGAAGAGCTGGTTTTCTTGCATGTATGTTATATCAATATCAAAACATCTATAACTGAGCCTTCAAATATTCATTTAAAGTTAGAGAGTTTAGCTGCAATTCCTGGTCCTTTCCTTGTTGGTGGGCTTCTTAGAGAGACGAACGGTGGTGTCCCAGACAGGAGAGACCAAGTGGCGGCGCTTGATTCTCAAAGCCATGGTGAGTGTGACTACACTGGTGGGCCCAGAGTAGTCAGGAATCAACAGTCTGGCCCGCAGAGATCTTTGGCACGGGCTAGCTGACCATGGTGTCCCCAGAACTGATATAGATGGCTAGCCTTCAAATGTCCAATTTGATTGGTATAAGCCAAAAAGCATTGGGTCTGGTGAAGAGAAGTCTGGCTTGATTCATGGTAACAGAGAAGGCGCGGCCCCTCAGCCCATTTCCAGATGTGAGACAGTTCACACACCCAGAGCTCCTTGAATGAGGGGGAGGCTGGGCCTCCTGAGGAAGGAACCTCAGACATTTGTACCTCGCGGCCTTCCTCCAATGGACCTGAGGCCATTTACCAGGTGATCGTGGATTGATTGAAAAAGGGGAAATAGTCAGGATTGGGGGGGATTTCTAGTCATTGGCTTTGAAGTGATACTACTTTCTGAAGACCTGAAATGCCACCATTGCCCATCAGTCACAGAGGACTTCTATAAGTCAGGTGATCAGTGGGAACCCGGTGTCTGTCTCATGGTGTTCCTGAACTCACCTACAGTTATAGTTATTTCCCCATTTGGAGAATGAATAATTGGAATTGATCTACACAGCAACTAGAAGAATCCCCCAAAGACTGTATCTATCTACCTGTATATGTATATCTACATCCACATCTATCTTGCTACTACTGCTTTTACCACTAGTATAATTAATAATCAGACAATATCAATGAAACAAGGCCCTAATATAACAATAACTCCAATATAATAGGTACCACCTATTGAGAACTATTTGACAGACACGGGTCTGAGCCCTTTGTATGGATTTACTCACTCACTCGTCACGACAAAGAGGTCCCTAGAAACTCTCTCTTTTTGTTCATGCCTGTGGCCTAAGTAGCCAGGCATTCAGTAAGTGCACATTACAGGAAGGACCTGGCTAGTCTGGCTGCTGATGACACTTATTTGTGCCACTCTGGGGCTGCAGTGACCCAGGGACACCTCTGTCTCCTACTTGGCCCAAAATATCTGACACCCAGCTTTCAGGGAAGGAAGCTGTACTTGTCCTATAAAAGCATTTTAACTACTATTATTATTATTTTATCTTCACTTCCAAAAAAGAGTCTAATAATTCTGGAATGTTAGCCAGAGGCATTTAGAGAGTAGTAATAATCAAAATAATGGCCTTTAAACCTCAAAATATTACAGCAAGTGAAAGATACCAGATAAAAAGTTTACATTGTATAATTCCATTTATAGGAAACATCCAGAATAGCCAAATTTATAGAGACAGAAAGCAGACCAATGGTTCCCAGGGGCTGGGAGAGAGGTGCGTGGAGAGTAACTGCTTGATGGGAACAGGATTTCCTCTTAGGGTAACGAAAATGTCTTGGATCTAGATAGATGTGATGCTTGCCCAACATCACAAATGTACTAAATGCCATGGAAATGTACACTTTAAAACAGTTACTTGTTAATTTTATATTTTGTGAATTTTACCTCAGTTTTTAAAAAATGATAAATTTTTGCAAGTAGTCAAAAAAAAAAAAAAAGAAAGGCTTTCATTGGCTGAACATCTACTACAGTGAACCCTTGACACAAGGCCACTTACACTTGCATTTTCCCAAATACACAGTGGGCCCTCCATACCCACAAGTTTTGCATCTGCAGATTCAACCAACCGTAAGTCAAAAACAGTATCTCAATCCATGGCTGGGATCTATGGATGCAGAGGACTGACTGTATGCATTTTTCTACTCCATTTTACATAAGGGACTTGAGCATCCTTGGATTTCTGTGCTCACAGGGTGTCCTGGAACCAATCCTGCAGATACTGAGGGATGACTGTAGTTAAACTTCAGGGGAATCAAAAGTCATACGCAGATTTTTGACTGTGTAAGGGGTTGGTGCCCCTAACCCCCAAGCTGTCCGAGAGTCATCTACATATGCCAGACCCTGCAGTGAGTGCTCACCTCCCGTATGATAGCAGGTGATCCTCACAATCAGCCCTTTGATGATGTGCGATTTTTGCACTTAGCTTACAGATGAGAAAACTGAGGTGGTAACAGGGAAGTTAAATAATTAGCCCAAGATCACATAATCAGTAGTTTTCAGAGAGAGACTCAAACACAGGAAGTCCACTCAGGGGCCAACATTCTCACTCTCTGTGCTTTAATTCCCTGCCTTTGGAGGTGGTCTGCTCCCCACGCTTTGTCAAAGGAGAAAGGATGCTACCATGTCGCTAGGAGGAGTGGCCTAACATTTTCGTCGTACCTACTCTGGGTCAGTCACTTCCATAGACTCCTTATTTAATTCTTACAATCACACTTTGCAGAAAGAACTATGGATATGCCCATTTTACAGATGAGGAGCCTGAAACTCAGGAAGGTTAGGCAACATACCCCAGGTCACAGGACCAAGGAGTAGCCTGCAGGCAAATCAGCTAAGATGCCAGCCCTTGCTCTGAGCTGAGGATGGAGGTGGCTAGCTCTGAGCCTCTAGGCTGTCTCTAACAGGACCCCTTCCCTTGCTTAGCTCAGTCATCTGTGCAGCAAACAAGAAAGTGATGATGAGAGAGAAGGCACTCACCTCCCCTTCCTGTCCCCCAGAATAAGCATTGCCATTCTTCCGTGGGACCCCCTTTCAGCCCAGTTAGTCCAATTGCAAAAGACTGTCGAGTTGGTTTCCTTTCTGCTGTCATGTGCATATCTAGTGATGGCTAAGCACTGACTTATTTATGAAATGTTAATTAATTTAGGCCTGAAGAGCAATACAGGCACAGGGACAAGTCCTGCAATTGGGCCTGAAACTATTATCTAAGCTCCTGCTAATGTACTAGACAACTTTTCGTTTCTTTAGAGAATTTTTCAGAATGTAATTCCCCAGATAGGGTCCACAATTCTGACCTTTGCAATCCTTTTACTAACAAAGGTGGACAGCTGTTACTGGAATTGAGGTTCTTGGGCTCCCTGAGATAGAAATAGAGAGGAAATCCCAGAAAAACTTCCAGACGGATTTTAAAGCTTATGCTGAAGTACGAGGGAGGCAACACAGAGGACAGGAAGGTCCTCTGAACCCGCTGGAGGCTGGCTGCTTTAGTGAGTTGGGGACAGAGTGGGCTTGCATGAAACGGTGGGCTTTTTGAAAACGGCGGGCTTTCAGAATTTTCCATTTCAGGGTCGGTGACTTCCTTGCCCAGCTGCCTTGCTAGACAAGATTACATAGTCACTATCTTCCTGTCTGTGCTATTGGGACAAAATGGCGCCAACCCAGGAGGGTTGCGTAGTGGTCAAGCCTTGATCCCCCACAGCATGCGGGTCAGTCGTTTCAACATCGGCAATTAGAGGGGAGATAAAATCAGCTACCTGTGCATTTTTGAGTAGGGAGTGGAGGAGTGGCGACATTTTTTGGTCAGTTTATCTCCAGTTTCTGTTGACGACCAGGTCTTAACTTGACTCTCTTGCCATGGGATATCTTCCATTCCTGCGGGCCCAAGTCCTTAGGCTGTCTTACATCCCCACTCAGGAATCCTGTTTGGTCCTCACTCAGCTCAGCGTCAGGAGGTAATTTTCTAAGCAAAAAAAAAAAAACAAAACAAAACTGGAACCCTTCCCCAAATAATCTACTTCTTATTTCAACCCATCTAAACTATAGTAGCCACAGAGAACAGGACCTGAAAAGATACTTCCTCTAGAGTCAAGTGAAATTTCTGGCCCATCTTGTAGAATAAACTGCGAACCTGCCAGGAAGCTGTGGAGTTCCTTCTGCACGTTCAGAACCCTGGCTTCCCTCGCAGCTGCTCAAGTCCTGGGCACTTGGGTCTGGGGGGTGGGGAGGCAGGGAGGACGTGAGCAAGGGCTGCAAACTCACTGCCCTCAGCCATCGTGAAGGCCGTGTCAGTACGTGCGGCAGGGCAAGCGGCTGTCTGCTCGGGCAGCAGTCACCCCCCAGTCCAGCCCGTGGTGGTCACGCAGAGATGTGGCCCGGAAGAGCTGAATACTTTGTTTTCAAAAGGAAAGCCCAAAATCTGAATGTGTATGTAAAATCTGCCAAATTTTTAAATTAAAAAAAAAAAAAAAAAAAAAAAAAAAAAAAAAAAAAAAAAAAAAAAAAGTCATTGCCCTGTGTAGGAAAAAAAAAAAACATGTTTGTGAAAGAGATGAGTTCCTTGGCTTCCGGCAACATGAAACCTCGGTTCTAACATACTTTTTAAAAAAAACATAAATAAATAAAATAAAATAGTAAATAGAAAAGTATACATGATCAACAAACTATTTCGAGAGATCCCATAGAAGGAGCTTTTAGATGAAGAGACGAAGACTGGACTTGAAGCAGAAAACTTTGTTTTGAATCCAAACCACACTGTGATTCATCAGCTGAAGGATTCTGAGCAAGTTGCATAACTAAGTTATGGATTACTTATAAAAGTAGTATTGGCACACCTGACATTCTTACTATGCAGTGCTGTCACAAAGAACAAAGCATACTATCAATTCAGAAAATTCTCGCGCGAATAAAAGAACTGACAATTTACACACTTTTGGAAGGCAGACAATAGGTCATATCCAGCACATAGTGACTGTGTTTATCTGCACAGAGACAGACTCAGTACATATTTTTAATTGCCTTAGCTGGCCAATAATCCTGCTATAATCCAAATTTAGAGAATTAATCTTTTTAACAACCTAAAAAATAGTTTGTGTGACTATCATAATAACTCACATAGTGACTAATCAGTGTTAAAACTATTGATCGAAGTTTTCAGACTCAGTAAGTGTAATTACATTTTTATCTTGTAGAAAAGATATCTACAAAGGTTATCATTTACTCTTCTGTAGATATTAACCAGCTTTGTATTTAACCTAGAATTTCAATTCTAATATTCCCTAATTAATTGCACATATATAACTGGTTCCTCAAAGGCTCTTTAAACAGGTCTTAACATCTTACTGGGTCTTTCATTAAGTAACAAAGTGGGCTACATAAAATCCTTGACATGTGTTCCTTTTATATTTGCAGAAAAACCATAATTTTATCCTTCCGCAAACTCTACTTTAATATCAGCCTATCTTTTCCTAGCCAAACTAAGTTCTTAGCAGCTTTTCTCAACTTATTTCACTAGCGTTCTCCACTTTACGTCAGAAGTGCCAGTACTGAAGTTTAAACCGGGAACGATGTTGAAACTTGTTGCGTTACTGTTCTGTTTTTGTGATAAAAGACAGACACTGCATGCCAATTTATTTTTCCATTCATGCCATTTTTTTTTTTTACAACAGCATTTTTGTAATACATGCTGCAGGGCACTGAAGAGGAATGAAAGATAAGTAATAGGCCCCCCGACACACATAGCCACACACTCCCTTTTAAGGAAACATAGAAGGGAATGGGGGACAGATCAATATGTTGATAACTATTGTAGAATACCAGTGGACACAGATGAAGGGCTGTGAAAGGTTACTGAAGGAATCAGAGTTAAATGTGATTGGGGGCATCACAGAAGGCCTGACAGAGAATGCGGCATATTAGCTGGACCTGGAAGAGTGACTGGGGTTTTGAAAGATGGTGAAGAAAAGAGCAGGGTATTCCCAGTGGCAGGAAGAGCAGAGAATTCAAGAAATGTATTGGGGGGCAAGTTCCTATGCAGTTGGAACACACATGGACTTTGTAGGAGTTACCTGTAAAAGGATTTGGGGGTCTGTTGCTGCATGAAAAGCTACCCCAAAACTCGGTGGCTTAAAACAAACTTGTTTATCATTTCTCATACATTTACTGATCTAGGCTGGACTCAGCTAGGATGTGTCTGCTTCACACCTCTCTCATCTGCTAGGGGAACAGCAGCAGGCAGCCTGAGGAGTCTCCTCTCAGAAGATGGCAGAGGTGCAAGAGAGCAAGTCACATGGTCCATCCAGAGTCAAGAAGTGAAGAAACAGATTCAGAGTCTTTGGTGGGAGAAACAGTAAAGCCATATGGCAAGGGACATCCATACAGAGAGGGGTGAAGGACTGGAGCCGATGATGCGGTCTACCACAGGGACAATAGAAAAACCTCGAATGCCATGATAAAGACTGAAACTTTGTTGCTAAGAGAATAGATCTTAATTGTTCTTAAGAACAGAAGAGAGGGTGGGGGGAGGGGGGAGAGAGAGAGAGAAATGATAATTTCCTGATGTGATAGAGGCATTAACTAAATCCAAGGTGGAAATCATTTTGCAATACATAAATATATCAAATCAACAGGTTGTATACCTTAAACTTCTACAGTGTTACATGTCAATTATATCCGAACAAAAAATTTTAAAAAATTAACTTCATTCTAGGCAAAAGGAAATCACTTTTTTTTTTTTTAAGCAGAAGGGAGACTTTCTCAGATCAGTGTTAGAAAGATGATTCTGCCTGCTAGCTAGGTGGAGAATTAGAGAGAATTCACAACCATGTAAACGAGGATAGTGGTTGTGGGAAAAGGGGCAGAGGGACGAATTTAAAATAGTTCTTAAGTAGAATAAAGCAGGTCATTATTTGGAGGAAGAGTAAGAAAAGCTGAGACAACACTTAGGTTTCTAAGTTGCTATGGTGGAACAAGCACTGGTAGTGATACTAATTCAAGCTGCTTCTCCTGAGTAGTTGTTTTGTGCCAGCTACCCCAGCAAACATTCTATGCACACCATCCTATTAAAGTGCCACAGAAACTATGACACGGTGGTATAATTTTCTATCCCCATTTTATCAATGAAAATAATACTGACACTAAATAAATTTGAGCAATTTGCCCAAGTTCAAAGCAAATAACTGACAAAACTGGTTTTGAACATGAAATCACTTTGATTCCAGAATGTGAGCTCATAACCTCTCTAGGCCACCTCAGCAGAGCAGGGATAACAAAGCAGCCATCTCCCGGTTAGTTCCAAGGAAAGGAACTAACATTTGATGTTGGAGAAGGACTGCTTTAGTGAATTATATTCTGGCCCGCCAAACTACTTTTAAGTAATAAAATGCCACTGTATTTATTGGTGTAAAATATTTTGATCTTTGTAAATAATATTTGAATCCTTTACAGTTTGACTCAAAGGTGCATTCATTTGGAAAGCACTCAGAACCGGTCCGCCCCCTCCCCCCGCCCCTGTTTCAAACCCTCCCAAAGTATCTCCCCAGGGTTCCCATTCCTGTACTTCTAATGAGGTTCACGTGTATTCATCAGTAGTGTTTCCCACAGGTCCTTTGGGTGCCTCTATACTTCCTATACTCTCCAATGGCATTGTTTGAGAATGGGGGTGGGTGGGATTTGGGATTAGAGGAGAAGGAAAAGGGGTTGGGAAGTTTCTGGCTTAACTTCAACCCCTCCCCCTCATTTTTCCAGATCCCCATGCTCTCCACTCCTCTTTCTTCCCCTCAGAGACAGAACTATCCTCTTCCACTCAGCTCATCTGTCCCAGTCACCCTTCCTAGAGAGACCCAAACTCAGGACAGAGGAACGTGGATTTTGGCCTTCCCTGAGGTGGGACAGTATCCGAGGACAGTACAGAAACAGTGAAACCACAGCTCACCTTTAATTGCACAAAATAAATTCCAAACTACAGTCACTACTTTGGGGAACATAAATGCCAATTTATACACACACACATATAAAATTGAAAATAAAAGGCAAATGGCAATGAAATAAGCTTTATCTGTATTTCCCTATGTATACAAACATATATTTTAGTTGCCATTCCCTTTTATTTATTTAATTTTTATTGATTTTTAGAGAGGGGGGGAGTAGGGAGAGGAGAGAGAGAAAAACATCCATTTGTTGTTGTGCTTATTTTAAAATGTTTATTGATTTTAGAGAGAGAAAGAGAAACATAGATGTGAGAGACAAACATCAGTCTGCTGCCTCTGGGACGAGCCGCCACCAAGTATTGAACCCACAGCCCATGTACATGCCTGACAGAGAAT
This sequence comes from Anoura caudifer, assembly GCA_004027475.1. Lineage (NCBI taxonomy): Eukaryota > Metazoa > Chordata > Mammalia > Chiroptera > Phyllostomidae > Anoura > Anoura caudifer. The sequence continues at coordinate 195,942 of PVKU01001531.1, read as the reverse complement.
CCAACCCCCAGCCTTTCAGTGAACAGGATGACGCTCTAACCAAGCCAAACGGGCCAGCGCTATTCCACCTGTTAATGCATTCACTGGTTGCTTCTTGTGTGTGCCCTGACCAGGGATGGAACCCACATCCTCGGCGTATCAGGACAATGCTCTAACCAGCTGAGCTACCCGGCCAGAGCCACAGCCTTTTATTTTAATGTCACTTATTTCACTGAACATTATTTTTAAATGTCAAATAGTTTATTTTTCTTAGGGTTTCTCAACTATGTTACTTGAATCTCTTAATTTTGTTTTCTCTTAAAGACTTTTCTACTCATTGGAGTTTATGCAAATAAAATATGAATATATAAACAAGTATATAAATGTATCATATAAATCTAGACCTGTGTGTAAATATATGTAATTCTCCCTTCTGGTTCATTCATTCATCCATTCACTCACACTTCAACACCGGACAGGAAGTACCGCTGCGGCAGGGGCCTATGAGGTAAAGGGGATGAGGTATTGTGATGGCTAATTTTATTCTTGACTTGGCTGGGGGCATCACGGGGAACACATTATTTAGTCAAATGTTATTCTGTATGTTGCTATAAAGGTGTTCAGGGGATGACAGTAACATTTAAATGAGTGGTTTTTGAGTGAAGCATGTTGTCCTCCCTAAGGGTCCCCAGGGGGCCTTATCCAGTCAAATACCGAACCCTCCCTGAACAGACCAGGGAGGAGCCCCGCCAGCACGCAGCTCTTGCGCTCACACTGCAGGTCTTCCCCGGTCTTGAGCCTGCAGGCCTCCCTTGCTGATTTTGTATTTACCAAGCTCCAACATCAAGTGAGCCAATTCTTTAAACTAAATCTCTCAGTCTCTTCTCTTCTGCACACTCTCCCCACCCCCCCTTAAGACATTTGTGCTGTGGGCTGTTTCTCTGGAAAAACCCAAATAATACAGGTTGTAGAGGCTTCCCGGCACCCCTCTCCCCTTCTCTCTAGAGATAATCCTCCAGTTACTCCCTTGTCCCTCCCAGCCCATCCTAAAACCCTATTCAGAAAAACCTCTCACCGTGGAGGACTCCGTAGATGCACAGCCCAGTCACCATTCTGATCCAGTGTCAGGCTCCTCCGCCCTGGCCCTAGGGCCTCGCGCCGCCGGGGTCTCCAGCTTTCCAACTGCTCCTCTCTATGTTTCTTTACTTGAAGGGGCTGGATGAGGACACCTTCTCCCCCACCAACGCAGGCATGCACTGCAGGCACTGCACGCACAGAGCTGCCCCAAAAGCCTGGCGCCAATCAGTGAAAGCTCCCCACCACCTGGGTGGGAAAACCGAGGCCCGACTTTATCCCCTTCACCTGCGTTTCTCGGTGGGGTCAGGTGCCATTTTCGCATTGAGGAATTTACTTGTACTTCGCAAACAACTTACACCCGAAGCCTGGCCTTGGGATCTGCTACCCAAATTAAGACCTTCTGCAGCTGCCGAATTACTGCTGTTCATTCAACAAACAAAATAGGGGTTGGCAGAAACAGTAAACTGAGGGATAGATGGAAAGGTATGCATCCCTTCTCTAACTGGCAAAAGCTGAGCACACCGCTTGTGAAGTGTGACCACTGTGTGGTACCCGGCATTCTCTGAGCATGGGGTGTGGGGGATGTGGCCCAAAGAGACCTGCTGAAAGTGCAGAACTTCCCGTGTCCTGCTTTATCCTACAAATTCACGGGAGGTTTGCACTGTTGCATGACCTACCGTTTTACCTCTCACTCTCCACTCCGCTGGCAGTCTTTGATTTTCCAGGATGATGTATACATTTATCTGGGGGCTCCATGCATATCAATATCGCTATTTGGAAGGCATTGGCCCTGGATACTCCAGAATGGATCTCCGGGTTAGGCCAGACTGCAGACCGTATTTCTACTTGCAGCTTTGGGTGCTTTGTCCGGAACCTTTATTGAATGGCCTTGGAATTGTGACTGCCCCATGTGGAAGATTACAGTAAGACACACACGTCCAGAATCATCCTGGCAAGTAACTGGCCGTGATTGCACAATGCAACCTAAGACCCCATGGAATAAAAATAACGAGAGTGGGAGAAAATTCTGGAACAACTTTCCCACTTAGGGACATTCTGAATCAAATTGCATACCAGTCACCGCTTGGGCCTGACAGTGGCCTCCGGAAAGCAGAGGCCCTCTGATAGCATGTGGTGAACACTGCCCTCACCCAGCGTTGCCTTTCCTATTTTGATACTTCCCTCTGTGCATTTGTCTAGTACCCATTTTCCCCCCAAATTTTATTTATTTACTTTTAGAGAGAAGGGAAGGAAAGGAGGAGGAGAGGAAAGAGACCTCAGTGTACGAGAGATACATGGATTGGTTGCCTCTTGCAAGCCCCCAACTGAGGGGGACCTGGCTGGAAATGCAGGCATGTGCCCTGACTGGAATCCAGTGACCTTTCAATTCACAGGCCAGTGCTCAATCCACAGAACCACAAAAGCCAGGGCTAGTTTTTCTTAATTACACTCTACATATATTGTACTCAGTCTTAAATCTTTCCCAGAACAAAGCAGGTCATGAATTAAAAGGGATGGGGCAGGCACTGGTTGTCCACTGGGCACACTGTGGCACATTCTGGGAAGCAGAGGTCCTGCCTGTCTGCACCACTTAAGGGATTCCAAAAATGTGCTGGAGCTGGATGACAGCCTAGCTCCTGCTGAAAAGCCTCCTCTCCTCCTGTCCCTGGGTTTGCAAAAGGGCTCCATCCTGAATTTAAAGGACATAAGCAAACTGAATCATTGTGTATTTAGTGTACTTTTTTCTATCCACAAGAGGTCGCTTTTACTTATGAAATGCACAGATTTGAGTCAGTTCCTTGAGGACCGCTCAGAAATTCAAGGTACTGCACGCGGTGGTTTATGAATTACAGCACCCAAATGGACAGAGACATAACCAAGGACATAGCTGTAGTGTATGTAACTCAGTTATGAGTAAGCTGAATTTCTAATGCAACAAACAAGCTTAACACCTTTGTGTCAACTCATATTACAAATGACCTGAGTGGAACCAAGACTCTTTTTCATTTCCCTAAATTTCCCTAAATTCAATTTCCCTAAATTTAGGTTTTTGATTCACACAAACCTAAATTCCTACGCTGTCTTGCTTAAATTCTAAACATATTTTAACCTTTGAAGAGTGAATGTAGAAGTATAAACTGACGCAACTTTTCTAGGAAGCAATTGGCAATAAACATGAAGAGCCTTAAAAATGTTCCTATGGTTTTGCTCAACAATTCCACTAAGAAACCACCTGCAGGAAAGAACTGAATGGTGATCACTGATGCCCAAAAATAGATTATATACAAAGAGGCATATTTCATGTAAAAGAGGCAAAACCTAGAAATAATCCAAATAACCAACATAGCAGAACTGTCTACTTATGAGGCAGTCACGCAATGTATTAGTTTACAGTTATTAGCAATGATGTTTGCATGAGTTTTAAATACCTGAGAGAAATGTACATGACAGAATGTTAAATAAAAAAGGTAAGAAATGGAACTGCAAATACAATACCTCCAAATACAACACACGCAGACATCCACAAAATATGTAACTGGAGGAAATCTGAGAGATGGGATTATGGGTAATTTTCATTTTTTTATGTATCTCCATTTTCCAGTGTTCAGCAATGGGCATGAGGGTGTCCTCACTTTCGTGATCAGTAATGGAAGTAAAAGTTGCATTTACAAGTAGGAATTAGTGCAGAAATCCACCACGAAGCAAATTATTGATTGCAATGTCCTCCTTTTTATTAAATTATAAAACTGTTGTCAATACACAAACTTTTGGAAATAAAATTTGTTTTTTTTGAGTGTCTGCTTTTGTGGAGCACAAAAAACTTCTATGTCAATTTCTTGGTCTTGAAGCTATTTAGCACTGGTAGCCAAACTACCAAGAATAGCTACTATATGTCGTCAGAATTTATGGAAAATATTACAAACACAAATGCCTCAAAAAGATGACACAGTGCAGAGAAAACCATAGCTATTAAACTGGTATAAAATTTAGTCAAAATGTTTTAGTCCATTATGGCTTTGCATAAAGCTTCAAAGGAAGAAAATTTAAGCCACTTCCCATCAAAGGCACTTAAGAGTTGTAATAAAATACTTCTTTGAATTTAGTTGGAGTCGGACAGTTATTTTTATTCCTTTTTTCACATTCTGTCTCATGGTGAAACAGTCCTTGAATGCAGCTATTAATGAAAAATAGTTATCATTTCTTAATATACATGTTAAAAATATGCAAACAGAATTAATACAGATTTTGGTCCACTGAAGCAGGCAACATTATCAGACTGTAGTGTTTCTCTTAATTCTGAGCAAAAAGCCACCAAGTCCCCAGACCTAGTCACACAAATAAAACCTTCAGTCCTGAATCTGCGTTGGTTGCGCCCTGTGCTCCCCATGAGGGAATGGGAGCTCAGGTCCCACCACACCTCCACAGTGCATTTTAACTGGAAAGAACCAACCCACAGCTCCGCAGGAGTGTTGCTCTGAGGTGGCGACAGCAGGGTACAGAAGAGTCCATTCTCAAGACACCTATAATTCCGTGTCCCGGTACTGGGAAGGCTGGCTGTAATAACCACGCTTTGAGTGTTCCGACAGCTGCTGGCGATATTCTTCCTCCTCCACGTCACTGCCGTAACTTCCTCTGGTATCCTGATAGAGTCTGGGAGGACCTTTCTGTGGTTCGGGGGGTCTGAAACTTAAAGAGTGAGAGGGTTAAAGGCACAGCAGGCAATCACCCAAGATAGATTGCTTCCCTCTGGGCTAACAAACCAGGGACACTCCTGGCCCCGCTGCAGGTTCACAGAGTGACGGTACTGGGGATGGAAGCAATAGGCCAATGCTGATGCCGCTTGAGTAGCAAGGGAGGAGGCCATCCAAGGAGGCTCCCTGACCTACAAATTCCCCAGCTGGGCAAGGGGTTGCCCTCCCCATCCCCAAGTTCATTGGCTACAAGTGCCACTATTCGATCTGCAAAGAAATTTGCCCCTAGTTTTCTGCTGCTGTAAAACTAGACTCTAGCTTCCAGTCAGAGTAGCCACAAGAAACGTATTTATTTTTTTCCTATTCTCGGAAGCAGGAAATGATCCAGTGTTAAAACCTCAACAGGAAGACACTGTGGTAATTCCAAGTGCTTACGTAGCATCTTTAAAAAGCAGTATCTTACCAACACCAGCCAACTGACTGTCACCTTCCCTTCAGACCACAGTCCAACACAAGTGGCCTAACTTTGCTAGGTGATGCAAAGGAGTTCGGGAACTTGGCTAAAAGCCAGAAAATAGCGACAAAGTAGGTCTAGGCCCCAGAAATTTTGCTCATGTACTGTCCTAACACAATTTAATATATCTGTGCTCCAGCATGTCAAGGGAAATTGAGTCGAAATGCCAACGATGACACTGTCAGAGAGTTGTAGCATACAGGCAAAATTACCACGAAATTTTGACTCTTTTAGCTTTACAGTAAAATTTGTCCAAATAAGTAAGATAAACCATTGACCAGGGAGGAGGGAAAGTTTTCTTTATTATTCTAAAATGTAAATGAAGAAAATTCTTTCCTGGGATTCTAAGTTCTAGGTAAGCCCCTCTTGCAGACCTGTACCTGCCAAGCAGCCCTTACCTTGTGTACTGGGGTGAGCCAGGGTCTGGCTTATGGGTTTTGATTGGAACTGCATAGATATCGGGGTGCTTCTGAGCAATTTCAATCTGTGGTGATGAAGGAAAAAACAGAGTAAGAAGGAAAGAATGAACCACTGGGGCAGTCTGTTTGCTGGCTTCCTGCTGTTGCCGTTTTCCAATTCCATTTGAAGGAGAAGAAAAACAGTGACTTTGTAGTTTTCACGCTTTTGTGTGATGTCTGAGTGGGACATGCAAACAGGAAAAACATTTCAGGCAATGAGACTCTGACACATGTTGCCATATGGACGAACCTTGGGACCTTATACTAAGTGAAATAAGCCAGTCACAGAAGGTCAATTACATAATTCCACTTTCATAAGGTCACTAGTATAGTCAAAATCCCAGAGGAAAAAATGGCATGGTTACCAGGGGGTGATGGAGGTTTGTGTGAAATAGGGAATAATTGTTTAATAGTTTAATAGGTACAGAGTTTCAGTTGGGAAGGATGAAAAATTCTGGAGATGGATGGTGGAGACAGTTGCACAAAAATGTGAATGCACTTAATGTGAACGAACACTTAAAAATGGTTAAAATGGTAAATTTGATGTTATGTACATTTTATCACAATAAAAAAAAAAAAAGAAATGCTAAGAAGCACTGCTGTGGTTGTGGCAGACTGAAATGAGAAAAATCCCATATCCACTGGGCAGAATGTGCTCCACAGACTTGTACCTAAATTCTTCTTTGACTTTTGAAATGCTATGTTTGCACATGGTACAAAAATGAGTGGCATCTGTAAAGTAAAAGGTCGCAGGTTTGATTCCCAGTCAGGGCACATGCCGAGGCTGCGGGTTCGGTCCCCAGTCCGTGCACGTGTAAGAGACGACTGATCAATGTTTCTCTTTCACATCAATACTTATTTCCCTCTCTCTCTGCCCCTCCCTTCCCCTCTCTTTAAAATCAATAAGCATGTCCTCGGGTGAGGATTTTTTTAAAAGTGCAATCTATGGGCCTCTCAATTTCAGAACCCAAGGTTTGCTAGGTTTCTAAGGCAAATCTGAGAGCTAAAACTCAGTTATCAAACATAAATGTTGTGATGAAAAACAACTTTTGAGAGGCACCGATTCTCCTGTCACACTTCTACACCCCAGAACCCAACATAAAGTTCTGATTTACAAAAAGCAGCATCTTATTCTTAGGCTTTCCTGACTGGAAGAAAAGAGGATGCACAAATAGCCAACAGTCCGGAAATGCCACACAGAGGGCAAGGCTTTGGTATCGTGTGCGTGAACATCCCTTTTGTGTTTGTGCCATGGGAAAAGAGCTGCGAATCATTTTAATTAAATGAAAACATTTAAAATTCTTATTGTGGACATGCGAAAACAATCCAGTGGTTTAAAAACAATTACCCTGGCATTCTGTGCTTCTTGGAGCTCTTGCATTCTCTGCAATCTTGCCTTGTGATCCATCTTCTCAAATATTTTTACTTTGCCCAGGACAGACTTGGGTGCGTTATCTTGCTCCACACTGTCCTCTCCTGCCTCCTCATGCTCTGGGGGAGCGACAGGAGTGGAGGGCTTCAGTATTGGCTTGCAAAAGGCAGGTTTCGCTGCAACAGGAGGAGGATGACTCTTGGCAGATACCCCGGGAATTTCGTTCCCAGCAACAGTTGAGGGAGAGTTTGACTTGTACTCGTAGGATCTGGAGTAGTCAAAGGACTCTTCTCTGTTCTGGGTTCTGGCCTGCAGAGAGCAGTGACATTATTTTTACCTTAGGCTTTTGTTTTGTTTTCACATCAATATTAGTGGTTTAATACACTCCATTTCCTGATCAGTTTCCGTAGGTGGTCAACAAATACCATTGCAACAAACAGTCAAATATGGGAGGATGAACAGCCACTGGCTGGGCACTGTGATCCCTTCCTCACTTCCTGCAGAAGGGTAAGAGCTCTGGAAACCAAGAGGATGCTGGGGAAGTGCTCAGAGCCCTGCACGTGCTAGAAGTAGATCAGACCTAATTTCACCCTGGAAGAGATTCAAATTTTGGAGAAAACCTCAGGACCAATCAGGCTTCGGGATCGAAGAATGGGCTCCTGAGTTTACTCCATGCCCTGGAGTGGAGGCGAGGCCCACATCCAGCCACGAAGGAGACGGGAGTAGGGAGCGGGGAGGCATGTCATGCAAATGGCCACTGCCCCTCACACTTCCATCCTAGGCCTGCTTGTAAATTTTCACTGGTATATTTTAAGAGGTCATTAATTACTTCTGATAGCTCACACAATCAATTATTACTTTCTTCTCAACTGAACTATTGAGTTAAATGGACAAATTTCATTAGTTTATATGGAAAAGCATATAGTCATAGCTTTGATTCAGAGAAAAGATAAAGAATTATATGACACACCCATGTGTTCTTATATTGATTTTGTACTGGATAATGATTTGCTTAAAAAATAAATTAAGCTTCCTCATAATAAGAGGCATTATAAACAATGGTGTGGTGGTTGTTTTCTTTAGCAAATCATCAGTAAGGATTTTTCTGGTGCATCTAAATCAGATTGTGGGCAGAAAACTCCAACTGGACAGAAAAAGAAAAACTGAGCCTGGGTTTGGTGATTTGGGGCACGCAGTATTTGTCAAACTTTCCTCTTCCTGTGTCAACTACTTTAAAAATACAGTTTTAGAATTATACATGCTCCTAAAACTTCCTTTCCATCCTTCCTATCTTTTTTCCCTTCCCAAATTTTTTAGTTTACCCAACAGGACAAAAGGCAGGTTCTAGTGGAGAAACAGTGAGTCAAAAACACAATTCAACCCCATCTTCCTGTGTGTGCTCTTTCCTGGGTATGCAGAGAGCTGCAGGGGTGTCTGCTTCCTCTTCCTTCCCATCCTGGGCTTCCCAGCCACATACCTTGGGCGGCTCTGGTTTGAATGCAGGAGGCGGGCTATTGTCCCTAAGTTGATCTCTGCTAGTAGCCCTCCTCATCTGAGCTCGTGGCTCTGGGCTGGGTCTCCTTATGCTCTACAAGACATAAAGGTTTATTCACAAGAATATCGCAGCAGAGAGAAAAGAGCGCTCGTCTGCTGTGCTGGAGTTCCAAGGACCTGCGTAAGTTCAGAATTTGAGGCTCACAACTTGCATAAAAGTTCCTAACTTGCACCAGCTGGGACACTGATCCAGTGCTTCTTTACTGAAAAGGCAGAAACCTGGCACACTTCCATTAGCAAATGCTTAAGATCAATTTTTTAAAAAACTAGATGCATCCCTTGTAGTACAGTCTCTTCCTTTAAAGTAGAAAAGTCTAAAATCTAAAGTCTAACACCTCTTTTCACTCAAAGCTTTTAACATTTTTAAGCATTAGGTATCTATATCTATAGATATTGGGAAGTTACGTACTCTTTACAACTTGTCCAATGCTATGTACTAATATTTTTATTGTCATGGTGGGTTTTATTCCACCCCTCACCTTAGTTTTTGGTACTTCTATTTTACAAAGAATAAAATCATTCACTGAATTGCACTAAGTTAGCTAAAGGAAAGTCCATAGCAATCATTATCCAAATACATGGATAATCTCATCTATTGTACAAGATCATTATCCCAACGTTCTCTAATTGCTCAGGTCCTAACTTAGCGCATGTTGACCTGATTTCTAGGATCACATAAGCTGTCTATTCACTGGCCAGTGGATGCATAGTACACGTGATCAGACATGTATTTGATCATGAACTCAATTCAAAAATTGAAATACAAGAGAGAAGGAAACTGATGGGGAAACACTCAGGAGTTTTGACAAGATCAGAAAGGTTAAAGGGAGGATGGAGGATAAAAAGCAGGGATATCTAAGTGTACAGAGAGGCCTAATCAAAGGTTACAAGTAAATACAATAATATTGTATTTAAAAAATAATGTTCCACCTGCAATTTGGACAGCCAGCCCATAAAGCTGTTCAGTTTATCCATCGTGCCCAAGGGCACTGAGTTCCTACCCTGCTCTCCCATGGACCACTACCACTATCACACAGGCATTGTCTTGGCATGAGAGACTCCCTACTAGTCATCCGTTTCAACCCTCAGGAAGACCTTCGGCAGCACCCTGAATTAACAGCTGTCCAGCAGAACTCCAGTGAAACACCAGAACCTCCGCCTCCTGCCCGTGGCCTCGCAGCCCGTGGCCTGCCTCGCCTCACCTCCTCATGCTGCACCGGCTCCGAGGAGCGGGTGATGGAAGACACCAGCGGCTCCTCGGCTGGCTCATCCAGCTCATTGTCAGTGTAGGCACCTCCTTCGCCATCGGTGTCTTCAAAGTCACTGATGAGGCGGCTGTCGCAACTCAGATAGTCCGCGCCCATGGCGGTTAAGTAGGACATGCGGTCTTCAGGGTCATCATCCATCCCTTCCATCTAGAGGAATGTGTTTTGGAGGGTCAGTGGGGTGTGACATGGCTCCTGGGAGTGGGGACTCAAGAAAATTCCCAAGGGCACAGCCAAGTGACTGAAACCTCGATGTGTTCTACAAAGGGAAGTGAACCTTATTTTCCTGAAATCACTTGGCTTTATGTTCATTTGCGTGCAGGGACTCAGATGAGGGACCCTTCGCCCTGTCTGTCTTTGCCACCAGGTATAGCTCCATCTGATACAGAGCTACTGAGTCATGCTTCCTCAGACTGTTGTGCTCTGTCTTCCAGAATCTGGCTTCTCTTCAGCTTCTTCTGTTGGTACTTGTCTCCTAGTAATAAATGCACCCTGCCTTGTGCTGCGCCCCTCTTCACTCAGCCACAAGATTCTCAAATCCTTGAGGCAGAAGCTCTGTCCTGTTCAACTTGTTGTGCCCGTGGAGGCTAGCACAGAGCCTCAACAGGCCACAGGCACTCAGGAGATGCTAGACACCTTGACCAAATATGCAGCTCCCAAAGAGCAAGACTTGGACTCAACAATCTCACTGGCAATTGACTCCTTTCCACAATGAAACTGTCCCTCTAAGCTACCTCGATTCAGCTGCACTACAGAAGACTATCACCAAAGGCTCCCAGAACCACAGGAAATTATATACTCTCTCTGCATCCTCCCCGGGGAGAGCTGTGCGTAAACTATGTCCACAGATGAGAAGCTGGGCAATTTTAGAAGTCTACACAAGTTTCTTAATGCCCCCTTCTCACCTATTCAAATAAATGCCTAGGGCCCATTCCCTGCCAATCTTTAAGCAAATGATTCTACCTCCATTTGCCTTTTCTTCTTTCTATTAATTTTTAACCATGTTTTCTGTGCTCCTCAACTTCATCTGTCACCTCCACTGTGAGTTTCCCCATCCTTAGTAAGCTGTGGAGGTCAGCTAGAGATCTTGTAAGCTCTGATTAGTGTGCTTGGAATACAATACTAGTTACTACGTTAAAAGTAAAAGGGAAGTGAATGTAGGGTTGCATGTATCACGTTCTGCTTTTCTTCTAAAAGCCCCTCGCTTTATTACTTTTTCAGAGAATTTATAAAATTGCAAACTTGATTAGCACATGTTGGAATTCCTTCAAACAGGCATGGCTTTACTACATTCACTACCCTCTTGAGAAAAGATTCAAAACACGGACTCTCACCTCACAGCAGAGTATCTATGCCACATACCTTCCCTTCGGAGACCCAAACTGCTTCTCCTTGCTGATGCTGAATTGTGTCTTTCAAGCTGCCAAACCAGCTATCATTTGCTGCATTCAGGTTGATTGTAGCTGTAGAAATGTAGGCAAATGGTTTGCATCAATTTCCAAAGCAATGTTTACTTAAAAACTTATTTGACATAATTCACACTCATTTCTGTCATATGTGGATTAAAACTCTGGCAAATGCAAGATAAAGTTTGAACATATTTGAATACTAAATCCCTTCAGTTGGGTTTACATTACAAATAAATGTTATAAACCTAAAAATGGGTGAATTTCGTTTCAGAATGTATATCTTTCATAAAAGCTAGTTTTAAAAATATGCTTTTAAAGAGTGTATTTTTAGGAGCAAAGAAAACACACCTAAAACAGATATAAAAGCACCATATTTTAAAGACCATTACATATCATAAATAAGAAAACTATACACTAGTGTGCTGTTGGTTATCTCCAATAAAATACTGAGTATTTAAAATATGTATCATTTCGACAGGCTTAAACATTTCAGAATATACACACAAATTAACCAAGCTCCGTAAGTACACGTTCAAGCAATGTATATTTTCTATACACAACAAACTTTATCTTACGTAACAGCACTTCCTGTTGCCTGACCAAGTGCTGTGCAAGCACTGCCCATGGACCAGCTCATTTCACGCTCACACCAATTTTGTGAGTAGGTATCTCCATCGTCCCCACATCACAGGAGAGAAACTGAGGCACAACAGTGAAACCAGCCCAGGGCGTCACACCAAGTAAGCACAGAAGCCTAGATGCAAATGCAGAAGTTTGCTTTTACAGCTTGTGCCTCAGCCACAGCACAACACAGCCCGTCCAAAACGGCGAATTCAGAGCACCGATATAAAATGCCAGCCCCGTAAGACACATGCAAGTCACTCTTCGGTGCTGTGTGTTCATGGGTCTAACGGGGATGATCCAACAAGCAAACTGGTCCCGGAGAACAAATGAAATTGGACCTAAAATAATCCCACTGCAGGCAAAGTAGGATTTTTTTTTTTTAAACGACAATGTCATAGCCTTTTCTCAGAGGGTATGGCATTCTAGGGAACACCCGAAAGTGGGGCTTCCTGGGAAAGGCGTCTGGCCCCCTGCTCCATCTTGCCTGAAGTCTGCACAGATCTTGGCAGAGAGCCGGAAAAGAACCACTGAGCAGATTCTGTAAGCCACTGTGCTTCAAGTTTTCTGCCTAGTAACATACACCACTCTTTCATTTAAGAAGTTCTAACACTGACCTTGGAAAATCCTGAGCAAGCTTACAATTTCTCTGGTTATTTATTATTTATAGCCTTAGAATAAACTGATACATTGGACAACCCCCCAAAATTAACCTTGATTCCTCGGACTTTCGCACTCCTGTTACAGCCCCCTGCCAGCGCTGCTCTGCTCCTAGATAGAATGTGATGCCACAGCACTCGGACATGCAGCGAGACTGCACACCCAGAGACAAAATGAGTGACACGCAGCACATGCACGCAGAACATTAGGCTGTCTTTCTGAGCTTTCAGTTGGAGTTGTATGAAATAAGTACAGTCTGTATTTATCACGAGAAAAGCCTAGTTAAAATGGCCATTTATGAAATGCAGAAGATATGTTCATGCCCCCTGATAAAATGAAAAAATGTCATAAAACCTCTTACTGAATTCACATTGAGTCAAGTGCACGAACAAGAAAAAAGAAGAAGAAAGAATGTCACCGTAGCTAATTCCCTAAGTCCCATGTAAAGGTAACATCTAAGTTGGTAACAGTCATCGCGTGCACTTGACCTCTTTTTAATGGGTAGGTGCACAACTATGATTTACCTTTCCTTTATTTGGAATCAATACCTTGGGTTTACTGTTGGCTTTTGCTCATCAGGTTTTTCAGATTCTTTTGACTCTGAGCAACATTAGGTAATTCTTGTTGCTCCCCACCTCTAGACTAGACCCACATTCCTTTGGGTAAGCTTAGCACATTCACAAACTTCAAGTGAAATTCTGCCAGGATCACCACTCAGCCTGCATCTGCCCAGCGGGGAGTCCTGGGATTCCGAAAGCATCTGTTCCCAGCCTTGGTGCAGTGAGTCCCCCGCTCCCTCCCCAGCCAAGGAGGGTTGGGAGGTGTCAAGAGCAACAGCAAAAGCGATGCTGTGCAAGGCTGGAGGGGTAGGGAGAAATTGAGAAAGACTGCTAACGGGTGTGGGGTCTTTCTCATTGGGATGATGAAAATGCCCTGAAATGGACTGCAGTGATGGTTGTACAACTCTGAGTATAATACAACCCACTGAATTTTGCATCTTAAATGGGTGAATGGCAGGCTATGTAAATTAAACCTCAGGTAAGCTATTCAAGTGGCAGGGATTCCTCTACACGGCCTCAGCCGAGGTGCCCAGCCAGACAGCACAGCATCTCCATCTGCTTCCTGTCTCTACAATCCCCTGGGAAACCAAAAATTGCCTACTGCAACTTTTCAGCTGGTACAAGATCCAGTTTGTCCCCTGAGCCTTTTCAATGACACAGCATTATACTTTTAATAACATGTAGCATTGAAAGACAATAAAATAAGCATAAAGTAATATTACTAATAATGATCAAGAGCATTTACTCAGTACTTCCAAAGTCCCGGGGCTGAACTGTACAAATTTCACACTAATGAAACCTGTGAGAGCTGATAAAAGTGCTAAAATATCCAGTGATACTTTAAAAATCCCACAGTTTCACACAAAGGGTGGCCATGCGTGGGTTTCTAAGTCTACAATTCCATTTCGGTAGTCTATAAACCAGGAGCTGAGTGCTTCAGGAATTCCAAGAAAACATAGAACCTAAACTTTATGTTTTAAAAAAGTAACTTTTTTGACATGTACATGTAAATATATCCTATAACAAAATTTTTTTTAATGGGGAGGCGAAGGGGCAGCCTAACATTTTAACTTACATTGACAAGATAACTTGCCTTTAGGCAAATTCCAGAATAAAGCTCCCCTTGCCATCTGCGCTTCACCGAGGAGCACCTTGAGTTTGCAAGGACAGCCACTTTAACACTGTCACAATTAAGTACTCATCTCTGGGACAGGTCTGCTTGCTACTGTGCAACGAGGAGAAAGGATGTTGAGCCTAGGGACACTACGGGCAACCTGACCCTTGAGTTTGAACCTTGATGATGGTGCGTTCATCAAAGCAGCTCTACTCTTCCTATTTATTAACTCATAAAAATGCAAATTCAAAGTCATAAAAAGCCTCTGATTCTGGCCACAACACATATAATCAAGTCATAACCTGGCCAGGCTGAGTGAAACACGGGGAATAGGTAGCGCTGAGCGGGACCATCCACGCAGCTTTGAAGAGTCAAATCAGAAGTTTGGAAAAATAATGTAAAAAGTGTGCCATTTGGTAGACACAGGGGCTTGCTGGTAACAGTCATCCGGGACTCTGCTCCATCTGTCTTTAAGACTGCGCACTTCCACAGTAGAGGCTGGCAGTATGTATACGGTAAGAATGGATCACTTCAAAGTTCTAGATGAAACTAGATGTTCATGGTGTCTACGTTCCCACCCCAGCTTCTGCTTTACTCATCCTAAAACCTTCAATTTCTTGATTACCTTAGGCAAGAAATAGTTTGCAGTGCCAGAGGCATGCTGACTAAGTCGCAAATAGCTATGCGCTGCCCACTGGCTAGGCCCGGGGCTGGCCTTCGGCACACAGACCTGGGTCATAGAGAGGCCTTGCCTTAACGATCTCATGATTTATCAGTGGGGCTGTTCAGGAGCTGTTGCACCCACCATACATGGGCTCCTCAAGACCTTTGACCAGACACATCCAGCTACTGTGGCCTGTGCTCCAAAGGGCAAGTGATGCTGACTCAACAGCAGATAAAGGAAGTGCCCCGGGGGCTGCTGGCTCCTACTTCTGCCCTCCCCTCCCCTTCATCCAGCCTCCTGTAGCCTGGTTCTCCCTCCACAGGCTGTTACTTCCTGTCCTGGTATCTCATATCCCCACGTGAACCCCAAATTCAGCTCTCCGAGGGAAAGCTCCTAGCCATTCCATGGACTTGAGTTTGACTCGAGGGGAGGGAGAGATGACGTAGGCATCGGCTGAACACGTCACAATTACCTGGGCCTCAGTTAAATGCATGCATTATCTGCTAAATGGAGGAACTGCACTACGTGACCCCTTCTAACATCAGAAAAATAAGTCTGTGCTGTGACAAATATAGAATATTGGACACATATGCAGAGACACCATAGTTTCAGTCTGGGCTCAACCAGATACTAGAGGTATGATCTTGCAGAAGTCACCTGTTTTCCTTATGGCCCAAAAAGACAGAGCCCAGGAAAGACTGAACCACTGTTAGCTACCACTAACCTAAAAGGAGTAATAATAATCATTATTATTGTTATGTTATCATTACTATTAGCAGCAGCAGTAGTAAAAGTGATGGAGAAAGATCATATGTGAATATATTAAAACCACAAGCTCTTACAACCCTACACTCACAAACTCCAGTGCATGATGGACCACTCACTCCATCTTTTGCATTTGACTAAATTACCTCTGTTACAGCATTTTGCCTCAGTGAATAGGGCAGCTCAGTCCTTAACAAGAAGAGCCAGTGTCAGTAAAACAGGAGTCTACACTCACCCCTTCCTCCCTCCTCAGTGTCGGGTATGCTAAATATGACAGGTTGACAATAACTGGAGCTCACCTCAAAAGAGCTATCATTATCCTAAGGACTCGACATCCACACGGCCTGCTCATGTGGCTCCCACAGCCTTTCAGGACCAAAACATTCCGTAACCCTCTCACACCCTAAGCACACCATACTCACAGGACTAGTAGTTTGTACAGGTTGTGCACGTAATCAGTAAATTCCACATTCTTACATCATTTTCCTTTCATGAGTAACAGTATCAATGGTCTTCATTTCAGGGATTTAAAAAATACTCCATTATGGAAAATTTAAACACAAGCAAAAGTAGAGAGAACAGCTTAGGGAACTTGCATGCATACATGCCGGTCTGGCCTGGCCTTTGCCTCACAACTTTCCTCACTGAAGATGACATAAGCAGGTCCCAGACAGCACGCATGTCATCTGTAAATGCACAGGGGTGGGTAAAGGTAGGCTTACAGTTGTGAGCACGCGGAACAGAGTTTATTTTTGTATTATTATAATCACAGCTAGCATGGCATCTTTCATGCAAACAACTGTAAACCTACTTTTGCCCACCGCTGTACATTAGGTCATTCATACCTATTTTGTTTAGTAAACATTCCTGAAAGACACGTACTCTTTTAGAAAACATAATCACAATAACATTATGATCCTAAAAGCAGGAGTAATAAATCTTTAATATCATCCAATATCCAGGGTGTTCAAGTTTCTATTGTGGGAACATTTTAAAATAATGAAGCCAAGTTCCTATCACTTTGTAAGTCAGCGCATGCATGGATGGTAGGTAGCGAACAAAGACACACTCTACACAGAGAGGTGGGTGCTAGGTGGTACGCCGGGCTCAATCACCAATTATTGCATGACCAATTACGCATGTTATGGATTGTTATGACCATGTTCAAACTGTCAAAATTAAATATATAAATACCATGGTTCTAATATACACATTTTATAGGATTAGCTGCCTTTCGAGGAGTTGTGAGCAGTATTTCAGATTACTATCTCTATTACTATTCAGATCATTATTTCTTTCATTTTTAAGTTCTCTGATTTTCACTTTGGAGCAAGGAGACTACATTTTAAACTTCATTTACCTGTAAAAAGATGTGCACACGTTTTCTTCAGCTTGTTGGCTTGATCATATAACTTTCGAGAACTTTTGTTGGATGTTGGATTCAACCTCTGTCTCATGGTTTTGACGCCTTGTCTAGAGTCTGGGTTGAAAAAAATCACAATCGGGAACCACTGGGTATAATTCAGCAGGTCCACTGCCTTAGGGGTCACATCCAGTAGTGCGTGCTTATCCTGTCAGAAATGGGAAAAGGTCACGGAAGGGTGTGTTATACACTACCGAAGAGTTTGTCTTAATAAGTAAAGGTGGCATCAGGTAAAACTTGTCAATTTAAATCAAAAAGCAGAAGACATTTCTCTTCACATTATGTCTACTAAATATTACCAATCTATTAGAATTTCTGAGAAAATGCATTAACAGGTAATTTGATACAAAGCTGCGAACTCCCGAAAAAAACAACACATTACAACCACAGATTACCCAGTAGTTTCCACGCAAAGAAATATCTTGCATTTATACCTTTTCTTTTACTGTTAACATCTAATAATCACTAAAATACAGACTATTCTCAAAATGACTGTAGCAAACCATGACTCAGCTCCTTCTGACAACACGGCCTTGGGCTCCACTTTCTCACCTGTTCAATAATTTGCCTCACGGTGTTTAAACGCACCACCCCACTGGATTTCTCAGAGCCGGCATCTTTTGGTTCTGTTTCTGCAAAAGCAAAAACAAAGGCCTAAATAATTTTGTACAAACCCGTGACTACCAAATACTGCAACCCAACATCAGCAATGACAGGACATCCGACACGAGGCACCACCTGGTGCGAGGCAACGGGGACGACCCACGCAGGCTGCGGAGCTGGAATCTAATCATAAGGAAACACGTAGTCCCACCAGTGAGGTGAGTGGCCTGCACTGTTCACAACATCAGTGTCACCAAACAATTTAGAAAAAAGGTCACCAGAAAGACATAAAAATCAAATGTATTTCAGGATTCATGGTTGCATTCAGAATTTAAAAAAAATAAGCCGTGAAAGACAAAATTGGAAAACTGGGACAATGGAGAAAAACCTGAAAAACGGACCACATACTAAGTATTATTGAACCAGAGTTAAATTTCTTAGTGTGGTTGTGCAGGAGCAGAGAATGTCTTTACTCTTAGGAGATTCACAAGGATAAAAAGTGTTACAATGTCTGCAACTTAAACTTTCAAATGGTTCAGCAGAAATTTTAAGAAGTGTGTAAACAGTATCTATGGGGGGAGGGGTGTATAGCAAAATGTTAACAGCTTATGATGGTGACTCCAGGGGACGTGTATATGGGTGTTCACCATTTTTTCATTTTTTTCTGTATATTAGCTATTTTTCAAATGAAAATTTTGTGAGGAAAAAAATACCACTGACAGACTTACTAGCAGTTTGGAAGAGGTCGGGTAACTCATTTGACAGCTTCTCCATTGCTACATCTGCTATGGGGCCAAATAAGACCACAGGTCTCTTAAAACCGGCTGAAATGAGATAAGAAAGGCAATGAAAACACATACACTTCCTCAGCTGTCAAAATAAAAAGCAAAACTATTTTATGGGCTACTGATAACACGTCTACATGAAAGCAATTGTATGTTCTCCCACCCCCAATTCAGCCCAGCTCTTTTCTGATGAATATGCCTTCATTCCCCTATTATTAAAGATAAACTTCACTGTAGGTAATATATAAAAACTTTTGAATGGCAGTATAAAAAAATAACTGAGGAAAAAATAAATAAAAAACAACTCAGGTTGTGAAACATGCTGCCATTTATGAGTTTGCACAGCTTGCCTATTTATAAGTCTTCTTTCGTGTTTGAATACAAGTCCAACTCTATAACCTTGCTTTGGCCTAAGTGATACAGGTAAGCTTGAACTTGATGGTTACAATCTGAAAATGAAGAAAGACGGGCTCAGAGTCCAGTCAGATCATTTCCTAGCCCCATGTGGCTGCCTCACCTTCTCGCAGCAAAACCCTCTCATAAGCCGGGAACTTGGTGCTAACGGACACAACAGCTGTCAGGTCTTCCCGACTCTTCCTTAAGTTCTTCTTCATGCCGGACCTCTGGCCGCGCATTCTCCAGAAGTCTGCCCTGTCCCCAGCATTGTCTCTCTGGGCATTCTGCACACTGGCCATTTGTTCAGCTCTGAGGGAAGAAACCACAGGAAGTCAATCTCTAAAGCTAGAAAATGTGCAAATGTGAGTGTCGCTAACCAAGTCTACTCAGCGTTTCTTATGAACCTGGATTAGGGAAAATGCAGCTTGGCAATGGAGAGGCTTCACAGGCTAAGAATTGTGGGGACACTCTCTTACCAGAGGAGGCAGAAAAAGGCTCAGTCCCCATAAAACCCACCAGAAGTTGCTCAGTAAAAAACACACCGAAAGTGGCTCGTTCTGACAGGCTGGTATACAACAAACAGACCTGAAACCCCTGCCAAAATACAACTGTCAGCAAACCATCAAGTGTCCACAGGGGTTAAGGACAAGGGACATTCACTGAAAAAGGGTAACATATCTCTAAGAGGTGTGCTGGTATGCTACAGCCACTCGGTATCTGCCCGCATGCCATGCGAAGGGGTGGACATTCCTCAGGACATTGTTCAAAGCCAGCCGAGTGCAACAACCAACTACGTGATGCTGAACACTTGCGCAGACCAGCTGGCAGCTATTCCCAGTTCCAGGCCACTCCTCGTAACCAAGGAGGAGACGATGGGAGAGGGCCTGAGAGCAAATAATGGAGCCCCGTGCAGCTTCCTTTTGGAGGGGGATGGGATTGTGGTTTATCTGCGGGGGGAACGTGAAAGAGGGGCGTGTGGGAACATGTGATCTCAGATACCTGCTTTTGTTGGGGATTAAGCCTTTCTCCAGTTCGTTTCCGATCCTCACGGCCAGCCAGTGGCCCAGCTTGCCATCATACAGAGTATCCACCACTCGGAAGACCTCCCCTCTGGTGAAGGCCAGGCTCTGTGGTGTTTCCTTCTCACATTCAAAGTGGCTTCTTATAAAAAACGAATCCCCTCTGCCGCAAGCCAGTATGTCTCTGTACACTGAAAGACAAACGCAACACTGTCTGCTGCATTCTGCTCAGCTAGAGGTCTTTTCTTAAAGAGTTACCAGCTTCTCCTACTTCTGATCACCCCCTTTCCCTTCTGTCCACTCAGCAAAGCCAGCGTACAGACCCTATGGGAACCATGGCTCAAACAGGAAGACCGAAGCAACTAACGTTTGAGCGGCTGTGATGGTTAAGGTTCTGTGTCAATTTGACTGGCTCACAGGATGCCCAGGTATTTGGTCAAACATTATTCTGGGTGTTTTGAAAGGAGATTTGTATTTAAATTGGTAAACTAAGTAAAGAAGATTGCACTCCCTAATGTAGGTGAGCCTCAGCCAATCAGTTGAAGGCCTGAATATAACAAACAGATGAACCCTTCCCTGACTTGGAGAAAATGAACCCTCTCCGCCTTTGAACTGAGATATCAGTTTTTTCCTGCCTTCACACTCAAATGGAGGCATCTTCAGCTGTTTCTAGGTCTCAAGCCTGCCAGTTTCTGGACTCCAACTACACCACTGGCTCTCTTGGTTCTCAGGCCTTTGGACTTGGACTAAAACTAGATTATTAGTTCTCCTGAGTCTCCAACTTGACATTCACTCTGCAGATCCTGGGATTTTTCCAGCCTCCCTAATTGTTAGGCTAATTCCTTATAATCAGTCAATAGATCTCTCTCTGCAGCACACATACACACACACATACACCCTACTGGTTTTACTTCTCTAGAGAACCCTAATATAGCTGCTGGTCAATTCTCTGAAGCAGACAGGGTAAATACTATCAACTCCCATTTTATAGGTGGAAACAACGAGACCTGGTAAGGGGAAGCAACCTGTCAGACTGATAAGTGTTAATGTGGGAGCTGACCAGTAAGTGTGGCTGTTTGCACCTATCTTGTGAAAGGCTCAGGAATAACCCCAGGCCGTACTTATGGATGGATCACTGTCTAGAACAGCAATTATATTCCCAGTTGATACAATCAGTGGAATTATTTCAGTGGGTGCATACAAAACACTTCTACAGAAAGTTAAATGGCACCCAAATTGTCTCCAGGGATTAGGTATTAGAATCCATTTCAACTTTTAATACCCAAATTTACCTCTTCTGGTCCCAAGGCACCTCTGTGGTCCTCCCCACAGTGCCCCCTCAGCCCCATTAAAATAATGGACCAATCTGCTTACCATCAGGTCGGCTCTGAGCTAAAATGGTCACCATTTCACCTTTGGGGATTTCTAGCAGGTAGAGAACAGCATCTTCTCGAACCAGCCCTCTGAAATCCTGTGTGTTCACCTGACAGAAAGAGCAAACAGGAAAAACAAAAACAAAGTTTACAAAAAGGCGCCACCTGAGGATTTTATCTGGTTGCTTTCATCAGGGTCTTCCCAGGGAGAAACTCAGACATAAAGGTGAAGGGATTAAGAAGTGCAGGTAGGTAATTATAGAATAGCCATGGGGATGTAGAGTACAGTATAGGAAATGGAGTAGCCAGAGAACTTATACACATGACCCATCGACATGAACAATGGTGTGGGGATTGTTTGAGGGAGTAGGGGGCACTGGGTGGGGGAAGCGGGGGGGGGGGGAATCAGAACAACTGCAATAGCATAATCAATAAAAATATAATAATAATAATAATAAAAGAAGTCCTTAGTGTCCCTACTCAAGCCCTTCCAGCACCCTGCTGCCAGCCTGGGCTGTGTGGGCACCACCATACCTTCCTGCCTCCCCACACTGCCAGAAGCCCCTTAGGAATATGCATTCCATCAAAGACCTGTCACTAGATCAGATTAGAACTTTTGGGGATTGTGTTTGGCCTTCTTTGAGGTTCCCATTGAGGTGGCCAGGCAGGTAATATACAATCAGGAAACAGGCAACTAGAATCAATAGGGAGTGGTGGGGTCTATGGCAAAGAAGCATCCTGGCCCCTCCGAAGGCATGAATGCGGTTTTTAAATCAGTTCAAACAAAAGCCTGAAAATAATGGTTCTAATCAATTCCACCTTTCTCCTGTAGCTTCTATCACCTAAAAAGGTATTTAATGAATTTAAAAAACTGAAGAGCATTAGCCTTATATCACAGACCAATAGCCTGATATACAGGCTTATATATTTAAGCTTCTGACACACACTTATTTCTGGCAAAGAGCCGACAACATTTATTCCCCACTGATTCAGTGGGGTACACTGTGAATAGTTTTTGGAAATTGGAAAGCAAGTCCATTTGAAATATGGAAGAAAAAAGATGTCAAACATTTTGACATCTTTGTTTTATACATTAAAATCATTTTAAAAGAGAAAAACTACAAATAAATGCAAAAATTGTTTTAAAGTCCCTAATGTTTTAATAATGTGTCAACAGTAGTGAAAAGATACAGAATTCCCACGAAATATTTTCTTTGATCATTGAGGACTACAGAATTCTTTAAATAAATGCTTTATTATAAAAAACAATTCACTAGCTAATGTTAGAATTTTAGTTAACGTCAGACTTTATAATTAAGTGAACTAAAACTTGGTGCTTTTAAAATAAAGTGATTGGCTAAAACAATCACATTAACTTTCCCTTTGAAACAATATTTAGCACCCAGGACAATGATCTTCCCTGCCTCACCATCCCTCAAACCAGGGTCGCTGCCCCTTGTTATATGACCTTTCTTACGCCACTGGTAGATCTACACCTGTGTCTACATATGACAGGATGGCCACCTGTATGCTTTTACAAGCATGTATATGCTTACATTTGTTTATTTAAGTAAGACAGGACCACAGGGCT
Organism: Anoura caudifer; assembly: GCA_004027475.1. NCBI lineage: Eukaryota > Metazoa > Chordata > Mammalia > Chiroptera > Phyllostomidae > Anoura > Anoura caudifer. The sequence continues at coordinate 173,048 of PVKU01001531.1, read as the reverse complement.
GGGGAAAACCTTAAAGGTCCCTCTGTCCACCTCTAGGGTCACGTGAGACTATCCACCCAAGAAGCCAAAAAAATAGTCAAAATTTAAGCACACATGCTAGCTACATGGTAAATCTACATAAGCAGACTTAGAAGTTTTTTTTCTCTTTTCCATCCCCTAAAAGTTTCTGAAAGAGAAATGACAACCATACCAGACGAATAATAAGCAAAGAGACAGGCCAAGCACAAAAGCATGTCGATTTCTGTTATTTACAAGGCACAGGTTTGGCCACACGCAGCACACTCGTGCTTTCTTCTGCGCCAGGCTGTCACCTGACCACAGGAAGAGCCACACTTAAAAAACCTGTGATACCGTCGGTGTAGCTCAGTGGATTGAGTGTGGGCTGAGAACCAAAGGGTCGCCAGTTCGATTCCCAGTCAGGGCACATGCCTGGGTTGCGGGCCAGGTCCCCAGTGGGGGCCACATGAGAGGCAACCACACATTGATGTTTCTCTCTCTCTCCTTCCCTTCCCCTCTCTCTAAAAATAAATTTAAAAAATCTTTAAAAAAACAAACCTATGACACAAGAAAGGGATTAGTACACATACATAGTTCACCACATGGCTTCAATTTGCTGTGAGAGGTGTTTCTGAAACAAGGTTGAAAAAACAAAAAAAAACCGCCACGGGGCAGCACTTCGATACATTGAAGGTTAGCTGTTCAGTTCTCTCCAACAACTATCCTCTTACCATCTACTTTATAGTCCACAGGATCTACCCTGTCCGGTGCAAACCTGAAGGGGATTCTGTAGCAGCCTCTCTGCTGCAGCAGCTGAGCTCAATCTTTTTCACCCCTTGGCAGAACTGGGGGCTCCTTTTGTAGTCAACAGAAAATTTATTTTCAGCCAAGAAGGAGGAAGCCAGTTCCCAGTTTCCTCCTGGTTCCCAAATGAAAGCAGGAAAGAAGACCCTTTCTTAAATATAAGCACTGCACACCATGACACTTCACCCATGGAAGCAACTCTCCCCATCTTGAACAACTTACAGAGAGGTCCACCTGTCATGTCCCTATATGAATTCCCTATATTTTTTCATGGAAATTTAGAAAATCTTTTTCCCCCTGAGTACAAGAATATTTTATCCTTGATCCTTCAAGAGCAAAAGCTTCCATACTTCTCCCTGCCTTCCTATGGCCCTGACACTAGCTAGGAAACATGCTTTTTCTTCTTTGGCATCATCCACCCCAGAGTAAACTGGTATGAGCTGGCCTTTGGATGGGATTCTTATCAGGAGCATTTGGTGAGTGATGCTTCCTAGGATCATGTGGTACCACGAGGTTCACTCAGGTACACTTCGTCTTCTAGGATCCTGGCTGGAGCCAAAGAGGGTCTAGAATGTCACTGGAAAGCTTCAGCACGGCTTACGATCAAGGTCTGCCCTTCAGGTGCTCCAGAAATGAAACCTGAGCTCCTGCCATGGGGCCAAGAGCCAAGAAGGAAGAGGGCTGCCTGCTTCGTGCTCTGCTGCCTGCTTCCCGGGAATTCTGCTCTTTATTCCCCTCTCCTCTGAGCCAATATGCTCTTACCAGATCCCCCCAGAGTCCTAAGAAATGCAAGTTTACAGAAGCAGAAATTCCAGGGAAGCCAGTCCCCTAGCATTCTGTATTTGCATAATCAAGAGGTACCTGATATTGTTGAAGTTTATGCCAAAGTCAGTGGGAAATACATTACACGTATCTCTTAAAATGTTAAAGCTGTTGGTTATCATCTTTCAAAACCACCCGACTATACAAATACATATGCAATAACTTTAAATGTACCCATATTCGATTAACCAAGAAATCCTCCTCCTGGACAACTTTAGATGTAAATAACATATTCAGTGGCAGCAACTTATTATTTTCCAATAACAGAAGGTAACAGAAGGAACACTGACCTTCACATTCTGTGCCAGGAACTCTGCTAGGTGCCTGTGGTACCTATTCTAATTTTCCCAGGATCCCTGCAAGGCAGGTAGTCTTATCCCCATTGGACAAATGCAGAAAATCATCTCAGAGGTTAAGTGAGGGTCACAGAACTGAGGAGAGGCTGGGATACAGTTCAGATCAGATGATCTGGTGGCAATACCCACCTCTGCTCAATGACAGCACACTGCCTTAATGAGTGACAACCAGACAAGGGAATCAACAAAAAACCAAACATCAGCAAGATCTTTTGCAGGCTCTCCTCCCTAGGCCTTTAGTTAGTCTCAGTTTTTTTGTTAAGCAAGTGAATGCAAACCTTTGCGAGGGTCTTGAACATTATAAGTTCCCCCACAGGAGTGAGTTTTGGGTCCTAGGGCTGAGAGGACAGGACCCATTCCAGAGAAACTGGGACCTCGATGGCGGGTGTCCACACACTGGCAAGCTGATCTATTTTCACAAGTGGGACCACTCTGCCCCCCGCTTCTATAAGTCCCCCAGAAAACCCCACTCTTTCTCAGTAACTTCTAGAAACAGGACTGGGCTTTCTTTACCTTCAGAATTTGGTCCCCTTCTTGAAGGCCTTCTTGCTCTGCCGAGGTCCCCTCTTGGATGCCGGCCACAAATATCCCGACGTCATTGCCACCAGCCAACCGCAAGCCCACACTGTCTCCCTTCCTGAACTTCACCATTATGGTGTTGGGACTGCAAGGATTTCAGTTTCAGAAAGGAAAAATGGAAGATTATTTTTGTAAGAGGGGACCAACATTAGCAGATGAGAGATTTAATTTCTTCTATCTATAGAGTGATTTATGTTTAAGTCTCTCACTTTCCCCATGTAATGTATAATTTTATTATCCTCAGTACTGTAAGATGAGTATAATAGGCCCACTTTACCAGTGAAGAAGTAGAAATATTAAATGTTTATGTCCGCTCATTCAAGATTAGAAAACCAATAAAGGGCAAGGTTAAAATCACAAAATCAAGGTCACATGAACTGTTCTTCCAAAGGAAAGCCTGCCACCACTCCAGGGCTCTTGTCAAATGGACACACAGCCTGGGTTCAAGGATGCCCCAATCCAGGAGCAGATGCTCTTGAACACTGAAACAGGGGTTCTCATTATTGACTGCAGAGCATGGCGTCACTTTCCTCCCCCCAAGGGAAATCACCATGGGATCACCATGTCACTGCAGCCCCCACAGAGGCACTAAGCAGGACCTCACCTATCCGGAGTTACTGGCCTGCCAAACTCAAATGTTCAGAATCCCGTGCTGGAGAAACAGCCAGGTAAGTGAACGTGCAGACAAAGTTAACAACACAAACTTTACCCCACTTCCTTATTTTACTCTTCTACAAATGATTTCTCTTTCTCATAAACGCTAGCAACAGGGGTTGATTCAAGGTGGCTGATTTTAAGCAAAATCACCATCTGCTATTAAAAAACACCATTTTTCTTGATTTCAGTTAAGGAAATAGAGCTGTGTGGAAAAACAAAGGGGTTTAAAGGCTGAAAATAGATACCCGTATATTGCTTCATCTTCAGGACTGGGACGAAGAAAAGTTCTCGGCACTGCTTTTGATTGAGGAGCTGTGAATTAAAAAGCACCTGTCATTACCAAACTGGACAAATGAGTTTGGTAGTCTCAAAATATAAAGATCATAAAACCTACGCCCTGGCCAGTGTGGCTCATTTGGTTGGGCATCATCCCTCAAATCGAAAGGTTGTGTGTTTGATTCCTGGTCAGGGGACATGCCTACGTTGCAGGTTCAGTCCCCAGCTGGGCTGCATATGCAGGAGGCAGCTAGCTAATCAATGTTTCTCCCTCCTTTATCCTCTCAGGAAAAAAGAAGATCACAAAATCCACCAAAAATTCAGTCCTGTACCTTATGCTACATATATCTTCACATTAAACAACAAAAATAACCTTTAAAGTTTAATTTTAAGACAGCAGGTGCCAATGGTTTCTCAAAATAAGTGACAAACAAACCTCTAAAATGCAAGGTATATAACCATACGTACCAGAAGATGGTATTTTTTAAAACTAAACAAACAAAGAAACAAACAAACAAAAAAAACCCAAAAAAAAACAAACAAAAAAAGCCATCCTTAGCTAGGATGGTTCATTGGATTGAGTGCCGGCCTGCAAACTCAAAAGTTACCAGTTTGATTCCCAGTCAGGACACATGCCTGGATTGTGGGCCAGGTCCCTAGTAGCGGGTGTGCAAAAGGCAACCAACATCCATGTTTCTCTCCCTCTTTCTCCCTCCTTTCCTTTCTCTCTAAAAATAAATAAATAAAATCTTTACAAAAACTTTAAAAAAAAAAAAAAACCAAAAACCCAAAACTCCACATAATAATGCTATTTTCTCATGGATAAATATTTATGCATGTAAAGTCATGGTAATAAGTTTAAGGTGCTAGAGGCAGGGGCAACCTTTAAACTTTTAAGGGTTAGAGGATGGGGTTGAGATCAGAGATGGGATATAAAAGGACCTCAACCAATCAAATATGACGAAAAATGACTGTGATATAATTAAAAATACATATATTTGGTCTCTGCCCTCAGTTCCTACACAAAGTTCCTAAAATCCCCATAATTTCCAGGGCTTAGGGAGGCCAGGAGCATCTTTTGCTCTCACATTTGGTGTTTGACCCCGGTTCCTGATACAGAGTTCTTACACCCCTTGGAATTTCCTGGGTTACAGGATAGTCCTCTTTGGTCTAAAGTCAAAGAGAGAGAAAGAGAGATAGGACCATTCCTATCTTCCATATTTCTTCCATAGTTGAAAATGATTTTTTAAAATAATTTTTCTCTCTCTTTCCAGCCATCCTCTGGATTTACCAAGCAGAAACTTCTGAAAGTGACTGTTTAAAATGAGCCCCGGGCCCTGGCTGGGTAGTTCATTTGCTTAGAGCATCGTCCTGATACACCAAGGCTGTGGGTTTGATCCTGGGTCAGGGCACATACAAGAATCAACCAACGAATACGTAAATAAGAGGGACAACAAACTGATGTTTCTCTCTCTCCCTCTCCCCTTTCCCCTCTCTCTCTCTAAAAGCAATAAAAAAACAAATAAAGTGAGCCTCACCTGGGGCTTCCTCTTGGTATCTGGGCTCCTTGCTGGTCTCCGTGCCAACCACAGCCGCAACATCCTCCGCACACTTAAAGGGAGTGGGTATGGAGCCCATCCTGGACCATCTGTTCTGGACATCCTCTCTTGAACTTAAGCACACATCACGTAAATACCTCATAATGTGACGGATTCACAAATACATATGTGTGTACATGCGCAATGACGCGTACAAGGGAAAAATGCACATCATCTTACTTTGGCTTTTCCTTCAGCTTTTCATTCGAGGAATGATAATCGTAGTCAGAATACTGCTGCCGTCTCTCCACTGGAGAAAATGATCGGTTTGACTCTATTTCTGAGACATCTGGTTTCAAAAATTAGAAAAGACTTTTTAATGAAATATTTAAGACCTGTACCAGAAATTATCCTCCTCTCTGGTTAGGAAACATGGGGAATGGAAGAGGGGCAGGCAGCAAATGTGCTATTAGTCTAATAGTCTTCCAGAATTGAAAGAAAAAAAATCAGATAGCTGGAAGGGAAAGGCCTTAATTAATAAAGAGAAAGCCAAATACAGAATTTTAGGGTCCTCTTTCATCCCAGTTTCTAGCAAAGCTGCTACTAAAGAATCAAAATTCAATTACTGGAAAAAAATATGTATGTACTTCTCAAACATTAATGCACATATGATGTACAAATCACCTGAGCCTTTGTTAGGCTGCAGTTGTTCAGGGCAGGGGGTGGGGGATGGGGGGGTGGGCCCTGAGACACTGCAATTCTGTCAAACTCCCAGAGACTGCTGATGCCACTGGTGGGGTGAGGACCACGCTTTGAATAGCAAGGCAATAAGCTCCCAGCAAGCTGGGATGATTTCTCTGCACTACACTCAAAGCACTCACAACTGCTTAGACTTTTGATATAATGGAAATTAAACTAAGTTCTATAAAGCAATCCTTTTAAAAATCAACATCTATCTTAAAACTTGAGAACTTAATATTTTTTCTAAACTTGCTACACAAAGGCAATACTAGATGGTTAACTAGAAAATAACATGATTATTATTTTTACTGGTAGTTTGTATGTGGTTAAAAATGTTATCCTATGTACAATTCATTTTTGAGACATGAACACAGTGCCATGAAACAGAAGAGGTGACACAGATTGCTAACCACTGAACACACAATGCAAGTCATTGTGACTGACTCTTTATAGCGTCTGCCTAGTGTTGCTACCCTCCATACTATCTTCTCTTTGTTAGAAATATCAATAGCCATTTAAAAAAGCACATACAAGAAAGCGCAGGAATGAGCGATTTACAAATGTATGTGGTTAGTTCTTTGAACTGCTGGTACCTACACTTTTTTATTAATGAGTTCGATTTTCAGTGGCCTAAACAGCATCCACTGGGAGTTCATAAGTGCACAGAATTTCACATTGGAAACCTAATTTCAAGAGACACTTTAATAAGGAAATAATGACCAAACACTTATCTTTTGGAATTAAAGTTTAAAGGAGAGGCTTTCCCTGGAAATTTAACTTCCAGTGGGATGGCCATGCTACGTAGAGATAAGAATGCGGGAGCAACAGCCCCCTCTCTTCCAGCCAAGTTCACGGCCTCCCTTCTTTACCTTCTATTTCTGAGTCGCTGTCATTCAACGACGGGATGTGGATGAGCGTCTGCTTGCTGTCTCTCAGCACCACTAGCTGGAGTTTTCCTCTTGACTTTTCTATCAGTTTTCGAGCATCCATTAAAGACATGTTCTCAGTTACAGTTCCGTTTATCTGTGTTTATGAGGAACAGTAATGGCGTACGTGACACAACTATTCACAGGGAAATAGAAAATTCACATTTTCTCCTACTAAAAATGTAAAGACTTTGCTCATCTGTTCAAACAGACATGGGCTTTAGGGTGACTCAATGAATAAAAGTGAATTATCCTTTAAATTAAATATAACCCTGCAAGCCTGGATCCCAAACACAGGCGTGACAGAGCTGTAATGTACTTAAGTTACTCTGCTAATTTATTTAACTTCCAAGCTCAAGATGATGGTTTGGTTTACTACTGCAACGTGTCTCCTGACTGGAGAGGTTTACAAAAACTATTAAATATTCAGCATTCATATACTACCAACTCTCCCTCTCATCTTTCCTTAGTTTAGGGAATGGGAGCTTAAACTTTAAACAAACAGGCAAGAAAGAAAGTACTCATTGAGCTATTTTTAAAAACTGATATTAAAGTACAACAGATCTCCAAGTCTGGTTTTTCTGATAAAAATTCGAGCACTCTGCTGTTCTTCCCAGACTTTGTCTTACTACCGACGCCCACTGCAACGAAGCTTCACTGTGTCTGCACTTGAATGTGGACATGCAGACTGCGAAGCCAAGCGTGTGTCTAGTTGTCCTCTACCGCTGCCGCCCACCTTGAGAATTATGTCCCCTTCGTGCAGGTTCCCGTCTTTAGTTGCCAGGCCGGTGCTGGTCATCTCCTTGATGAAGATCTGACTGCCCAGCCGCAGACCATACTCTAGGAGACAAAAACACCAACGGGCACACAGTTCACCAACTGGCTCCAAAAACTTAGTCTGTTTTGGGGGACTATTTTAAAATACTGATGAAGAATTAACTTTGCCTGTGGGACATTCTGTAAGATGACTTAGCCTGGAGAAAAAGTCAATGTCATACAAAGCAAAAGAGGCGGAGGGACTATTCCAGATTAAGAGACACAAAAACCAAATGCAACGCAAGAACCTTCAATAGATCCTTGATCCCATGTGGGGAAGAGGTGAGGGGTAAGAGGATGGGTTACATTATTTTGCAGCAATTTCAAAATGAATTGCACTATAATATATTAAAAGGGGCATTAATGTTACTGTGATGAAGACATTACAGTTATATAGGAGAATGTTCTTAAACTTGGGAGATACCTGCCGAAATATTTAAGGGTAAAGGGTCACATAGCCTGAAACTTACTTTCAAGTGGTTGCAGAGCACCACTGAGACACAGGGAACCGGGTGTGGTAGGGAGGAGGGAGAGGGGAAAGAAGTAGGAGAAAATGGGAAAAAAGGCAAAAGAAAACAAGTGGCAGGATGTTAACAACTGGTAAAACTAAGTGAAGGCTATATGTGAGTATTTGCTATAAAATTAACACTTTTCCGTATAAAATGTTGGGGAGAAAAAAAAAAAACCAATTCAGTACATGTTAACAGGTACGGTCTGCTGACAGGGCAGCCGCCTGCAGGAAGGCACTGCAGAAAGAGCAGCCTTCACCCGTAACAACTCAGAGTGCATGGGGCTTGGCGCTGAAAAAATTTCAGGGTGTAAAGAAAAGGGGCAAATAATACAGGCAAAGCAATAAAGCATTTAACTCAAACCGGCATAGCTCTGAGGGTGTATGGACTTTGAATTGCCCTCAAAACAAAAAACACTGTACTGAGTATGTATACTTTAAAATACTTTAAATACTATTCAGACTATTCTGATATTACTTGCTGAACTTGTAAAAATATGTATTTTTGAGGATGAATTGTGCTTATTTTAGGAAGTAAGAAAGTTTCAAAAGAGGCACATTCAAATTTTATTACTGTTCTGAACTCAAAATCTTGTAATTACAAAAACAAAGTAACTTTCTACAATTGGGGAAAGTTATGAAGTAGATTGAAAGATAAGTTTCATGTGAGTTATGGTAAGTTAGCATTGGATCTTACCATATGATGAAAAGTGTTGAGATCCACTCCCCACCTGCTTAGGAAGCTGACACTCAAGAAAGAACATGAGGTGGGGACTCAAATTCCAGCCCAAATGGAGGCATAGGTACAAACGCTTCACTTCTTCGCACAACCAGAAGAAGGATAACAACCAATTTAAAACAAGAAACAACCAGAAGTGCCAGAAAATCAAATTGCATGGAACTCCGACAACCAAGGAGTTAAAGAAACATTCATCCAGACCAGTAGAAGGGGTGAAGACGGGCAGCCGAACAGAGAGGACGTGCAGCAAGGTGGTGGAGCATGCAGGTGAGGCAGGGCTGGCCAAATAGGAAACTAAAGACTCAAAATCTCTAGCTGTGAAATGCTGCGGGGTTTGCCACAGCGGGAGAAACTCCCAGTCTCACAGAGTTCATTGGAAAGTGGGGCTAGAGCAGAGCAAGCAAGTAGCATTATTCCCTCTGTGACCTACTCACAGATAATGCCACAATGCAGTGAAGAGGGCTGTCCTGCCCTAGCAAATACCTAAGGTCCCAACACTTTGCAACATAACAGGTACTCTGAGATTAAAAAAAAAAAAAAAAAAAAAAAAAAAAAAAAAAAAAAAAAAAAAAAAAAAAAAAAAAAAAAAAAAAAAAAAAAAAAAAAAAAAAAAAAAAAAAAAAAAAAAAAAAAAAAAAAAAAAAAAAAAAAAAAAAAAAAAAAAAAAAAAAAAAAAAAAAAAAAAAAAAAAAAAAAAAAAAAAAAAAAAAAAAAAAAAAA
>PVKU01001531.1:0-163469 GCA_004027475.1 Anoura caudifer | reverse complement strand
TAAAGCAAAATACTCAGAAAACCAAGAGTGAAGGGAAGGAAACTGGGACTCAAATCAATGATTTGGAACAAAAGGAAGAAATAAACATCCAACCAATACAGAATGAAAAAAACAAAAATTCAAAAATATGAGAAGCTTAGGAACCTATGAGACAACTTTAAGCACTATAACATCCGAATCACAGGGGCACCGGAAGGAGAATAACAAGAGTAAGAAATTGAAAACTTATTTGAACAAATAATGAAGGAAAACTTCCCCAATCTGGTGAAGAAAACAGACTTCCAGGAAGTCCAGGAAGCAGAGTCTCCCAAAGAAATTGGACTGAAGGAGGAACACACCAAGGTATAACATCATTAAGTTATCCAAGATTAAAGATAAAGAGAGAATCTTAAAAACAGCAAGAGGAAAATGGAGTTACCTACAAAGGAGTGTCCATAAAACTATCAGCTGATTTCTTAAAAGAAACCTTACAAGCAAGAAGGGGCTGGAAAGAAGCATCTGAAATCATGAAAGGCAAGGACCTACTTCCAAGATTACTCTGTCCAGAAAAGCTATCATTTAGAATGGAAGGGCAGAAAAAGTGCTTCCCAGATAAGGTCAAGTTAAAGTAGTTCATTACCAAGCTCTTATTATATGAAATGTTAAAGGGACTAATCTAAGAAATAGAAGATCAAAAACTATGAACAGTAAAATTAAAACAAACTCTTAACTATCAACAACTGAACCTAAAAAATAAAAACAAAAGCTAAGCAAACAATAGAAAAGGAACAGAATCAGAGAAATAGAGATCACATGGAGGGTTTTCAGTGGGGAGGTAGAGGGGGAGAATGGAGGGGGGAAGGCACAGAGAATAAGAAGCATAACTGGCAGGCACAAAATAGACAAGGGAGGTTAAGAATGGTATAGGAAACAGAGAAGCCAAAGAACTTGTATGTACAACCCATGGACATGAACTAAGGGGCAAGGGATACTGGTGGGGGGTGGGGATGCAGGGCAGAGCAGGGATAAAGAGAAAAAAATTGGGACAACTGTAATAGCATAATCAATAAAATATACTGGAAGGAAGGAAGGAAGGAAGGAAGGGAGGGAGGGAGGGAAAAGAAAGAAAAGGAAAGAGAAGAGAAGAGAGGAAAAAGAAAGGAAAAGAATGAATAATGGTTAAGACAGCATTTTCTTTCATGGTTGACAATTCCCTACTGGCTGGGACAGAAGGCTGAGACAAGCTTGAGTGATGACTTCTTTCTCACATAACAATTCCTTTATCCTCTTAAAAACTGCACTTGTAAGGTTGGTTTGTATGTGGACATCTCTTAAATGAATTGAAAAAAAAAAAAAAAATCAGTTAACCAGCTTCTAACACATTTACCAGAAAGCTACTTGGTGCCCTGAAATGCCAAGAGCTGGCCATATGAATGGATCACATTTTTCTTAATCAAATGTAGATCCTGCCTACTGCAAAATTTCATTAAAGATCAATTCTTATGCTACTCTGGCCAGTGGTAGCTAAGTTATTATGTAATCTCAGCAAAAGGTTGCCAAAAAAATCTTTTAAAAAGCGGCACTTTTTAAAAACAAATTCTAAGTCTTAATGAATTCTAAGTTTGAGGAACAAAATGGCCTAGGAGGATTAACCTGCTGTATCAACAAAGGGTCATAACCCCTTATTTCCCATATAGTGTTACTAAGACCAGGCATGGCTGACTCTTAGCACAATGTCTTCCTAAATTGTGGGTCACAACCCATCAGTAAGTCTTCTTATCAATTTAGTGAGATGCAATCAGCATTTTTTAAATTGAATGGAATGGAACCTCTTGGAATGTATCACATAAAGTACTATCTCCTAATACTTATTTATTCAAATTTGTATAGGTACATGCAGCATGCTTGTTTGCTAAATGTGGTGCTTTCTGTGGCAGGAGGAGGAGGAGAGAGAAAGGGGGGAAGAAGAGGAAGAGGGAAAGATGAGAAAAAAGGAGGGAAAAAGTCTGAAAAGCACTGCCTTGGGTAACTCAAGACCCCTGGGTGCAGGTGATGCAGAATGTGCAGCAGACCTGCCTGAAGGAGCCCGCGTGCCCGGTCATCTCCCTCAAAACCTCACTACGGTCCACCTTTCAATCTGGGAGCGCAATGGCCTTAAAACGCTTGTGGGCTGATCAATTAATATGTCATTATAAATAGTTATAAAGAGTCCAAAGAATTCTTAAACCTCTTAAGATACATATTCCTCAGAAATAGGCCATTGAAAATGCAAACTCCCAACCTAGAAGGCAGTTATTTTTCACTTTGCATGCTCAGGTGCTCTTCATGTTTTGTCCTCCTGGAAGGAGAACAACTAGAGAACCAAAGGAAGTAAAAGATTTGTCACAAAGAATTAAAAAAGTCAGAAGCCAAGAATCAATGCAAGGAATCCACACAGGGCTTTCGGCCCTGTTCATTCACCTACTTGTTTCCTATCAGCCACCGAGATTTGAGCTCTAGCTCCAACACTAACTGGCTTCAAGATGTGGGCAAGTCACTTCCCCTCTCTGTTTCAGAACCCCAACCTAAACTGCAGGCGCTGGCAGCTTCACCGGCTGCGGCGCAGGCCTGTACTGAATTCTGGACGGGATCGAGTGTGCGCAAATGCTCCAGGAATGCAACACGGGGCAGGCAGCCTGGGCCACAGCCTACCCTGTGCATGGGCATATCACCCAGATCGGGGTTCTGGGGTTCCCCAAGACAGAAATCAAGAGAAAACACCAGAGAAATTTCCAGGAAGATTTAATTAAGCTTATGCTTGAGCACCAGGGAGACAGCACAGAAGAAAGGAAGGTCCTCGGAACTGGCTGGGGGGCTGGGTCTGCTTGGCTGCTTTGTAAGTGGGGACAAAGCAGGCTTGCGCAATAAGAAGGGCTTTTTGAAAAAGGAGGGCTTGTGGAATTTTCCAAGGCAAGCAGTTATAAGAAAGATAAAATTCTGCCTTTTTTTTTAAGCAAGGAATGGAGGAGTGGTAACATTCTTGTGGTCAGCTTATCTGGCCTTTCTTCTGGCCACCTGGCCTGAACTTGCCTTCCTAGTCACCTGGTATTTTTCTATTCCTGGGGCCCAAGTCCCTAAGCTATCTCAGGCACACCAAAAATGTCTCTGAACTTGGATATTCCCACCCGTGAAACAGGAACGTCTCCTACCTACCACATACGGTGCTGGTGAGGATTAAACAAGAGTACAATTTCAGCATAGGTTCTGGCAGAGAGCTCTTTAATCAATTTAAGCTTCAGGAGGCTCACCAGGAGGGCTCATTAACATACAGATTCCAGGGACCTAGCCCCCAAGTTTCTGAGTCAGTGGGGCTGCTGGGCTGGGGCCTGAGGAGTCTACATTTCTAACAAGTGTCCAGGAGGTACTTAGGCTGCTTTGAGAACCAATGGCCTAGTAGTTTAAAGCCGAATTTCTGCAGTCTATGCAAGTTCAATGTGCAAGTCAATGAACTTTCCTGTGCCTCAGAAAATGAAGGCACAACGAACTTATCTGTGCGTTATAAAATAAAGATATGCAAACTTCTACATGAGGTAGTGATGAGGGTGAAATGAACTAAATGGTGCAAAGCATTTTGGTCAGTACAAGGTTCACAGTAGGTCCCATATAAGAGTTAGCAATTATTATACTAGCACTTTTCTACATCAAGCATTACTACCTTCATTTGCTTTGCTTTTCATCAGAAGGACCCCGATGGGCTTGTCCCCTTCCAGCTGGCCTGCATGGTCTGGCCGCCCTCTCGGCTGGGGGCTGGGACTGCGCGACTGGAGGTGCTCTCGGCTGCGGCTCCGAGATACCTCATACCGGGTATCGGGCTGCGCCCTGTGCCTGTACTCCACCTCCGGGCTGTAGGCCCGGTCATAGGGCTGGTCGTAAGCCTGGTCGAAGCTCCGGCCGAGGCTGCTATCTCGGCCTCGCCTATAGTCATGGTCCAAGCCTCGCTCCAGGCTCCGGCCACGGCTTCGGTCTCGGGCTCTACCATAGTTGTCATGGTCCAGGCCCCGCTCCAGGCTCCGACCACGGCTTCGGTCTCGGGCTCTGCCATAGTCGTTGTGGTCCAGGCCCCGCTCCAGGCTGCGGCCGCGGCTCCGGTCCCTCTCCCGGATGTGTGGCTGGTCGTGGGGATGCCCCCTCTCCAGACTGTCCTCCCAGCTGCGCAGCCGGCTCCTCTCGCTGTACCGATCACTGAAGCCACTGTGGGCACTTCTGTGGTCAAACTCATCCATTACCTCAAAAGCCCGGTCCTCTTCACTGAGAGGAAGGCCACCCTGCAGGGGGGCCAGCTGAACCTTCCGAGGCCTCTTGACCACCTGTTCACCAAAACACAGTGCAGATGCAAGACAATCACAGTTAAACATAAGAAAATGCAGCGCTTAAAAGCTCTGGTTCTCCTTCCAGTAAAACTGTGTGTCCCTAAGCCTCAGCTTCCTCATCTGGAAAACGGGGGGCAATAAAGACTTCAGAGGGTTGAGAATGAAGTCAGACAATGAGTATAAAGCTATTAACACATTGCCTCCAATATCTGCTTCTGCTCAGAATGTGAAAAGTACCAGGGGACTTTAACTCACTGTAAGTTACAGAAATAAAAATCCAGAAAGTGAGGCATTCTACAGAAGTGAAGCAGAGGTCTGACCCTCTGACCCTCCAAAGGTCATTGTCATTAAAAAGGGGGCATGGAGGGTTAGGGGAAGTGGTGGGAGGGGGTAGGGAGCCCTCCTAGATTCAAAAGTAGAAAACAGATCAGGGCCAGGTGCAATGAATGACTACATCCCCTGGGGAAGAAGAAAAAGTCTACCAAAGAAATCTCAGGATATGCACTGGATATTAGATGACACTGTAGACTTGTTAAGAATCTTCTTACACAGGACAATCGTATCCTAACAATGTAGAAGAATGTCCTTATTTAGAAGACCAGAGGCTGAGGGAAGCAGAGCTAAACTGTCATGTCTGCAACTTCCTTCCAAATGATTCACAGAAAGTATGTGTTTATATACATATGGAGAGGAAAAAATAAGTAAATATGACAGAATATTAACATGTATTAAATATATAACTGTTTAGTACATTAATCTCTGAACTTTCCCTTTTGTTTGAAAACATTCATGATACAAAGTTGAAAAACAATGAAATACCTCACACCCGGTGTATCCCCCTAGCACTGCCCCCAAACTCGCTACACTCCAAATTTTCGCTTTGTGAGTCCACTGGCCCCTCTGGAGAGCAACTCCCAGCAGCTCAAACCTGCTCCAGCGCCAAGCGGCATCTGGCTCAGAGGTGACTCTCAACCACCATTTGCCACATGAATGAGAGAGCAAAGAAATGAATGAATGCTATCGGCTGCCACTGTCTGCTAAGAAACTCTAGTTTGTGAAAATCTTGTCTGGGCCTTCACAAATGAGTTTTTGAGGTGAAATTTATTTCCTACATTAATCTTTCACCACTGTTCTCAATCTGTTTAATTCTCACAGGGAGTAATTGTCTAACCTGACTCTGAAGGCAAATTCACTCAGATAAGAGAACATGGGTGGTCAGAAGTTAGGAGAAAGAGGCAGGGGGAACTATTTACATCACCCATTACATCACCCTCCTAAAGTGCTGAGGATACAAGAGGTAGCGGCCCCTAGATGATATAACTCTTGTCAAGTGTTTAAAAGCAAGTGGTAATTTTCTTCTGGGCAAAAAACCCCCCAAAATTCTACAGAGGGGGGCTGACACAAACCCAGAACTTACAATGGATGCGATCTTCCCGCTTTTTCTCAGCTGCTGAACTGCAAACGAGTGGAGCACTTCCTCCATGGAGGTGCCATTAACCATGACCACCCTATCGTTTTCTCTGCAGAGAGAAAACAACCACGGGGTGTGAACAACTCCCATCTATTCACCATGAATCTTCTATGCAGGAACAAACAGAGGCAGCAAACTGACCTGAAACACTTCTTAAAGGGCTCAGTGCCTGATGACACCCAAGGCTTAACCCAGTCTGGGTTCTGAAGAGGGAACCCAGCAGTCCCTCGGCCCACTTTTGACTGTTTACTGAAAACCAGCAGGGAGGAAGGACCCAAACCACAGGGCCCCTCCAGGAGCCACTTGACAATGGCGAGGTCTGAGCAAAAGTGACCTGCTGCCTCAGGCCTCCTCACCCCAGGTGCACAACGAGCTTCAGGAAGGTTTATATCCACTCGTGTTTCAGGCAGGAGGAAGTCAAGACCTTGCCTCAGATTCTTAAAGAAATTCTGAGGTCACAGAACGCTAATTCTCAGTTTATCTCATCCCAAAAATCTTTAAAAAACTCTCTTTGTTCTCTGAAAGACTACTAACTTTGATAAGACCATAGAGACTTGAAATGCCAATAGAACTTAAACTTGGGAGCTGTCTGGCCAAGGAGTCACATGGTTAACTTCAGGTTCTGCCCTGAGACACGATGCTGAAGGACTCAGACATACATTTTTGAAATAGCATTATCTCTGTGGACCAGAAGGGTGGCAGTTGGAAAACTTGCGCTTTCATGGAGTAAACGTTCCCCAAATCCACACCCCTCTTACAAATCAGATAATCATTAAGCCAGAGAATCCTCATTAAATTCTCAATGAACATAAATGAAAATAAACAAAGTTGAGTTAAGAATTGGGGGGTGGAGGGAGCATGCCAGTTTTATCGCCATGTTCAGAAATGGTCTCTAAACCCAGGGATGACAGCTGCGATAGTTCGAACTCCCTTCCCAAGGAAGCCCTGCTCTCCTTCCTCCACAGTCTGGATGTTCCCTAAGGACTGGGGTGTTTCGGTCCCAATCCACATATATACTCACGTATTGGGTCGGCCAGAAAGTTCATCTGCTTTTTTTCCTGTAAGGTGGCTCTAGTAGCACTTAGCTGTCTATCACTTCATTTGAAACAATTTTGTTAGACTGTATTGTGTGTGACAGCTGTCATATCAGTGTGCACTTAAAAAAAATTAAAACCAGTGAATTTTTGCGTAGCCATTTTAATATTGAAGATGGAAGAAAATGTGCAACATTTTCAGCATATTATGCTTTATTATTTCAAGAAGGTGAAAACACAATTGAAACACAAAAAAAGATTAGTGTAGTGCGTGGAGACGGTGCTGTGACTGATTGAATGTGTCAAAAGTGGTTTGCGAGTTTTTGTGCTGGAGATTTCTCACTGGTGAAAATGAAAAACGTGTCTTTTATTTTACGGAAAAAAACCTATGGACTTTTTGGCCAACCTAGTATAAGTATGTAAAAGCACGCGCACGCGCGCACGCACACACACACATTTTTTGAAAATTATTTTAAAAGTGCACACCACCCAAAGCATCCTGTTTAGAGACAACCGGTGGGACTGGCAGGGCTGGGGGCGGGAAGAAAGAACACTCACTGAAGCAGCCCATCGGCGGGCCCACCCGGAAGCACATCAGAAATGACGATAGATGTTTCTCCATTTTCAAAGTGGGGGTTGTCTCTGCCGCCAGACACTGCGATTCCAAATCCTCTTTTGGAATCCTGTTCATTGAAATTAAGAGAAAGAAATGAAAATAAAAACACCCTTCCTTAAGTGGTTTTCAGGATTTGTTACAAGCAGTTAATAAACAATATAAAGAGCGAACCAATCATCAGAGATAGCGCAGGAAGAGTGGGCTAACAGAAACAAAATACAGCAGCCTCATGGCTGGCTGACAGGCTTATGGAGGGAAATCCCTTATCTAAAAGGAACAGCCTTGTGTAAGCTGGAAAAGATTGATAGCACTGACTGGAGTGATCACTGGAAGCTGGGACGGGATGGAAAACAACAGCTTCTGTCCAAACAGGGCTGTGCTGTTGGAATCACCGATCACACCTGTCCTCACATCCTGGCCGGAGCTGGCACAGCATCAGGCACAACTGAGTCTGTGCTAAAACTGTACTTATAATGTGTACTTTTCACTCCCAGGTTGGATGAGCTGGTGATTCCATTTTCATATAGGGAGAAAAAGTAGTAAATGGATTTTCAAGATAAAATAAAATCTGAAGATAAATCTTAATGTTGAAATAATAATCTTAGTTTATTATTTATTTATTTTGAAATAAACTTAGTTTTGAAATCTTACGAGACAGCAAAACATTAAATTCTTTTGTACATGCGTGTAAGGTGTACAAGATGGAAATACAGATTACTTAACTCCACGGCCAAGAGTAACAGTGAACTCAGATAATGCCAAATCCTAATTCATTTCAGTGTTTAAAAAGACCTAAGCTCCCAGGTATCATCCAGACAATATGGGTATATGTGACTATAACCCTAAAGCATAGTTTGATTATGTAAAAATCTACCCAGAGAATAAAAAATTTCCCCCAAGAAAAGCTCCCACATGGGGCCCACCATGCCCACAGGTGACAAACAATCACCAACACAAAACGGGCGGAGCTGGCCGTTAATCATGGCTGTGAATTTGGCAACGCCGTCACCTCATGCCTGGGTTTGCACAGAGGGAGCTCCCTCCTCTATACCAGGCCTGTGCTGTCTCTCCCTTGCCAAACTGGGATCTACAGCTCAGGGCTGTGATGAGAGATGCTGGTGGAAAGGCGCAGAGAAGAGTCGGAAGACGACTAGAACTGAAAACTAAGGCCTAAGGTGGGGAACCTCTCAACTGACAAAATCACAATTTCCGCCCCAGAAGTTTCAGCACTGGAGCGCTGGTCTGTTCTTTTTCTACCTGGATCCATTTAACACATGTTTATTCAGAAACAAAATTCTCATTAGAGACAGGGCTCCAAGTTGAAGAAGGAAGACTCCCCGCTGGAGGAACTTACAATGCCTCTAAGAAGTGACAGAGACTGGACGGCTTCAGAGCAGGAAGAAGACCCCTTCAGGGCCCAGGAAAGTCGCAGCGATGCTGACCAAGGCGGCCTGATTCAATAAGACTTGGGGGTCACGAGTGAAGTTCTAGTCCGGCCCAGCTGCACCCAAACCACTCGCACACTCTTGGCGGCCGTACTTGTTTTGAGAGGGGTGAAGAGCTATCGTGCCTACTTTGAAATCTACTGTCAGACTGGAAAGGAATGGCACTCACATTTACTGAGCAGCGATTATGAGCTGGACTCCCTGTACTGGAAGCTGTTCGTATTACACCTCATTTAATCATGACTTTGAAAATTAAGTAAATAATTTACATTTGGTGTTACTTCCACTTTCAATCCCATTGTGGGGTGGGGAGAAGATATTTTAATCTAATTAACTCAACACCGCTTCATGAAAATACGGAGTAAGACAAGGAAAACAATCTGTGTCTGACTGCTAAACCAATGTTTAGCAATGTTTAAACAATGTTTTAAAATTGAGTTTAGACATCAAACTCACAGAGGATGTTGTAAGTTTTCTACGTATTATAACTAAAATAATAAAAGCTGTAGAGACTCCATCACTGTCCTTAAACAGTACAGGTTATTTCCATTCCTTCCTTCTTTCTCTCTCTTTTTTCATAATGTGTTCTGTTTGGAGGTAGATGAATGCACTAAATAACCTGTATCATTTTCTACATTATACAGACTTTAACCCCAAAAAATGTAATAACATGCAAATCTTTGTTACTGTGGTAAGGACTGCCAGATGTTCCCTACAACGCATTATCCACCTGAAGGGGGAACAAAACTGTGTTTAGGTCAAAATAACCAAGATCCATGATCTGTGAGCTCAGGCCCATGAGGACAGCGTAGGTGGGGTGTGCGGCGCTCACCTTCTGCAGGGTCACAGTGTACTGTTCCCAGATTACTTCCTCCATGCCCGGGGCCTGTTTTAAAACAAGCAAAACCAATCTGATTAAAATCACAAACATCCCAATGCTAGAAATAAAACCATAACTCAAAGTATATCAATCTACAGTCCAGCTTACACTTCCAATGTACCGTGTTGATATGTTCTGGGAATGTTATGCTCCCTATTTTCAAACACACTCTCTTCCAATGACATGGCATTCTGAACAACACTGGAAAATTAGTGAAGCACACAGTGGAGATACACCTTAATAAAAACAAAACATTCAGTGTGTAGTCTTTTTATTATCACCACTCCCAAACGCTATCATTATGGAATACCTAAAAAAGAAATTTTCTAAAATAGAAAATTAGATAGCTCCAAGCAGATATTTTTTCATTTAGGTTTTTTTTTTTTTTTTTTTAAACCACTGCCCCCTCTCTCTGTCAAAGGTAATCTCCCAGGCAAGTTTTCTGCATTTTTTATGTCTCAAGAAATCCATGGCCTTATCTCAAAGAATGTTCAACTGAGTAACCTGTGTAATCTATTTTCTCCACTGGTGTTGTTAGATATGAAAAACTAAAATGCCTACATATATAAACCCCTGGACCCTCAGCCTCTAACAATTATTCCAAAGTAGATGTCTCGAAGAACTGGGAAATTGTAGATATCATTCTAAAAAGTATAATAATCCATTAATACAAGCTGCCTTGAGGGGAAATCCTTAAAGGCCAGAAATGCCAAGAAAGCTCAAAGCTAGAGAGATAAGCCAGCAATGAAGCAGGCATTTCAACTGGAGGCTGCTGGGAAGACAGATAAACTGTAGGGTGGAGATCAGATCAAAGTAGATGGACATATTAGGGAAAAAAACTCCAGGCAGATGGAGAAGGCGGGGACACTGACCCCTCTCATCCTTGCCTCTGGGTAGAATGGAAATACCTAAAAGTATCTTGCTGGAGAATTCCTATCAACAGGCCTGTAGTCACAAAGGTTGGGAACTGAAATTCATATCATGGGTACCACCACGCATACCCCAAAACACTCCAGCCCAAAGTGGCTCTGCTCCGGTAGTGCCCAAGTACACAGAGGCAAATGCAAATTCTCTCCAAGGAACTCCAGCCTTAAAGAATCCCCGATATACACATTTGAGGAACATGAGTCCACAGTTTAGACACACACACCAAGCAAGTCACCAGGACTGAGAGTTAAAAGAAACAAAAAAACTGCAGAATCAAATATAGTGAATACTGGAAATAACCAGTCACAGGTGAAAAAAAGGATGTTAAATATGCATCATGTTTACCACAGGAAATTTAAAGGGGACAGTGAAGGTATAATGGAAGAACAAGAGACCGTCAAAAATGACCAAGCAAATCTGGAAAAAAAAAAAAAAGCAAACAAATTTGTAGAAATAAAACTACATGGTAATTGAAATTAGATAAATAATGGCTTTTAAAAAAACCCATGTAGTACACGCAGGTGAAGACGCTCATTAATGAATTGGGAGTCAGATGTGAAGAAATTCACCAAAATGCAGCACAAAGCTTTAGAAAAGAGAAATATATGAGACAGAAGAGTGAGAAAGCCTCCATCACAGTGGAAAAAATCTCACTGCAGGAAAATATGTACTAGCTGGCCAGCAGCAGCTAGGCAGAAGAGATTACTAGTTTTTTAAAAGAACAACAATTAGAATAATAGCCAACTTCTAAACATCAGTAATAGAAGCCTGAAGTCAGTAGAATATCTTTAAAACAATATCTGTTGATTTAGAAGATAGAAAAGAATTTTTTTTTTAATCACAAAAATTAGCTCTGAGCTGGTGTAGCTCAGTGGGTTAGGTGTCATCCTGCAAACCAAATGGTCTCTAACCGGTTCAATTCCCGGTCAGGGCACATGCCTGCGTGGTGGACCAGGCCCCCGGTCGTGGTGTGCAAAAGGCAGTTAACTGATCCATGTTTCTCTCTCACATCAATGTTTCCCTCCCTCTCCTTCTCCCTCCCTTTCCCTCTCTCTAAAACTAACTAAATAAAATGTTTTAAAAATCACAAAAAGTAGGACAGATTATTACCACAAACCACCAAAAAAAATTCCCAAAGGATACATTTAAGAAGGAAAATAATTCTAGAAGGAAGACCTAAGATACAAGAAGAAATGTCAGTAAGCCTGAACACATATTGGCTGTAGGCACCTACAATAATGTATAATTTGTGAGAGTTAAACAAAGAAACGGAACTAAAAGCCCTGGGCAACAGCATGTAAACCCAGGAGACTGGTTCATGATCAAATTATTCAAAATGTTTTATTCAGGAGCACAGCTAAACTACTGATTTATTTTAAACTTCATTGAGTGAAATCTACATGTTAAAATTTGTAAGGTAAACACTACAGGAATAATTAGAGTCCAGAACTTTGAAAATAGCAGAGGGAAAAATAAAATGAAAAAGAAAACAAACTCTTAGGCTTATGGGGAAGGAAGCTCAGCACAAAAGGCAACTCTCTCAACTGACGTATTGGCAGATCACTTTTTCTTTTTGGCAGAACAGGGTTAGGGAAGGGCAATTTTGTTCATACAGCAGGAAGGTAAACCAGCTTGCTCTTAAGTAGCCATAACCAATACCTCAAATTGAGAGGAATTTATAATCATTTAGTCCACCCCCCCACCCCCCGCCACACACAACACACTTGGACATTTCCACAGCTAATGCCATCTGGCTCCATGCGACCAGAATTCTCTTTAAAAAATAGAATTCAGACCACCTTGGCAGTGAAAAAGAAAACATAAAACGGTCCCCGGAGAAGGTAAGAACTAGGACCTGTGCCACGTGTGTATTCCGCTCAGCCTCTCCCGCCTCGTGTCTCTGAGAACTCGTGTCTGTGTTAGGCACAGAGCAGGAACTCAAAGGCTTTCTTTTCAATAACCAAGAGGCAGATACACTATCATTCAGCACTCAAGTAAGAGGATGAAGACACTGATTGAGGGAATTTCTATCACATTCAGTGGCCCTCTGCTGCTTCCATGGCACATTTGAGGTGGTCAGGCTGCAAATTCAGGTGCCTCTGGTCTGGTGTTCTATAGCCACCTCTCCCTGGAATTTTAGTGTTTATATCAAAAACACCATTTTCCAGCATGTAACCGCATGCAGGTCCAGGTGTCTGCAGCTACAAAAGCCGATACTCAAGAGGCAGAGGCTGATGTAAAGGAAAGTGGTTTATTTTCAGGCGCCAGCCACCTGGAAGCTGGGGGACTCACTTCTCAAAGCCCATCTCCTGGGAAGCTGGGGGACTCACTTCTCAAAGCCTATCTCCACATCTCAGTGGAGCCAGAGGCTGCGATAAGAAGGGAGAAGGGAAGAGAACAAAGAGGTTGAGGGAAGGGGTTGAAAAGTTCCCTACGTGCAGACGAGCACAGCCTGTTCTGATAAGGACAGTGATGGTCGGTGCGCATCATCCTGGGCTCGTCATCCTGGCTCCACGTCATCCTGATTTTAGATTAACCTGACTTCAAGGTTT
Organism: Anoura caudifer; assembly: GCA_004027475.1. NCBI lineage: Eukaryota > Metazoa > Chordata > Mammalia > Chiroptera > Phyllostomidae > Anoura > Anoura caudifer. Next base: position 150,216 of record PVKU01001531.1, on the reverse strand, counting down.
AAGGTCAGCGTATCTCCTAGAGCTGGGATGCCTGAAGGTCGGGATCAGTGTCTTCTGAAGTCAGTTCCTAGGATTCTTATAGAAAGAAACATGTTGTTCACCCACAAGCTGCGTCTTAGTCAGAGTCCACACTTACAGAAACAAGGACAAAAGAATGGTGGGGGGGTTGCCATTTCCTACTGTTACAAACATGTGCCAGGATAACTAAGTTTTTCACAATTTTAACAACGTTTTCTATTTTTAAAAAAAGTTTTCTTAGAGTGAAATCGTGAGCAGAAACACAAGTGGTCAGAACTGACCCCCCTTTTCCACAGAACACCTCCTAACTGCTTGGCGCCTCCAGGTTCTGATGTGCCCTTAGTACAACCAATCCACTGCTCCCTGGAAATGACCTTGCTAGGGCTAGTGCTTCCCCAAGTTCGCGTTGTCAGCACTTGACTAGACTTTAAAGCTGGCAAGCGTCGACAAAGTCCATTGCTCTGGGAGCTGTGGTAAAATAAATACAGTCACCAACACATCTTTGAATGTAGTTATTTCTTCACACATGAAGAAAAAACATCACACAGCACCCTCCCCAAACACCTATTTAAAAACCATCAGGGCCCTGGCGGGTGCAGCTTAGTTGGTTGGAGCGTCCTGAGGTAAACGGAAAGGTTGCAGGTTTGGTTCTCTGTGAGAGCACGTGCCTAGGTTGCAGGTGGGGTCCCGAGATGGGGCGAGTGTGAGGGCAGCCGATCCATATTTCTCTCTCACACTGATGTTTCTCTCCCTTCCTCTCCCCCCTCCCTCTCTCTCAGATCAATGAGGATGTCCTTGGGTGAGGATAAAAAAATAATTAAAAAAAATAAAAACCATCAGGAAAAACTAACCAATACCATGGCAATCGCCTCTCGGATTAAGCAATGCCATGAGGTTAAGGGGACCACAAGTTTCCAAAAAAGGGAGTAATATTTAAGTTAAATGAACCCACACAGTGAAATAAGTAGGACTGAAAATAATTATTTAACTTCCTTCAAATTTTAAAAAAATTTCTTCATTATAGTGACTGTGTTTTCGATTAAAGAGAGGTTTTTCCTGGTCTGTCCACTGCTGGTGGGAGCCGTGGGAACATAAACCAGAGCAAACCTCCTGGGGGGGCAAGTCACTAAAATGTATCAAAATACAAAATCTGCACATCCCTTGATCAAGCAATCCCACTTCTGGAAGTTTGTTCTACAGAAATTATTTGCTCAAGTGCACAAAGACATACATATAAATTTGTTTACACCTGCTTGTAATTTTTAAAGTAAATAATCCTGAAATATCCAACAACAGAGGTGCAGTTACACATCTGTAAATATAGAGAGATCTATATTTAAATGTCTGCTGGGAGATCAAGATACAGAACATCACTGTTTTTATTCCTATTTATATATATGTATATATATGAGCTTATAGGGAAAAGAGTAGGAGAATAAATAACAAAAAAATGTTAAATTTCCCCAGGAGCTGTGGTATGGCAGAGAATATTTTTATATGAGCACACTACTTTTAGAATACATTTTTATTTAAAAAAAAAAAAGCACACTCCCTTTTCAAAGTTTTAGATTTAAATATTTTTTATTATTTATCCAAATAAATGAATTGCTACAATATTTTATTTTAAAATGTTGCCAAGTAGAATAAACCTGGCTTTTGCAATCCACTGCTTTTCCATAATGAGGTTATATTGTCTTCCTGTGCTGCCTGCAGGGGTCATTTAAATTAGATTTGCTGGAGAGAGGATTAATGTTCTATCACTACCAATAGGACTGAATCAAATTCTTACTCGTCGGCCCTGCCAGGTACCCAAAGGCCTCGCCAACTCGATGTGACTCTGATCAAGTCGGAAGGGGCCTCTTCTTACCCAGGGCTAAGGGACTGTGACATACACCATTAACTACTTAAAATCTAGCATTAAAATAATGTATGTTCTGTTAATCTAAGTGATAAATTTAAAATCTTAACTTTAAGGGTAAGAAAATGGGAGAAAAATAAATTTTAATACCTCCTTTGAGCAAAAATATACAATAACTATGTGCATTTAGTCCACAGAGCTGTGACCTTTTGCAATGGTCTCAAAGGAAACCCTTCACTCATTGAGAGCCTTCATTCATTTATTCCCTCATTCATTCATTGGAAATATTTATTAATACCCACTCTGAGCCAAACATGTGGTTGATGTACCTTGGGATACACGTACATTGGTACGCAAAACAGCTGAAGCTCATGTGCAGTTTACCAACCAAGGTGTGCCCCAAACCAAACCGCTGGGTGTCTTCCCTGCCTCTTCTATACACAGTATTATCTTCTCAGAAACACAGAGCGCCCCACACAATCACCCACATTCCTCACAACACCAGATCCACATGCATCCCTGGGGGCAGGCTGCCAGCATGCAGCAGCTCAGCTGGCAGCTGAGCTCATGCCTTTCAAATTGAACCCCTGGGTCTGGGACCCACCCAACCTGGGCTGGGCTGAGCACAGATCAGAGACTCTCTATCACTATTCAGGATATCTGCATGAACGCCAACAGACAGCTGCTTAGCCCTGGGGGCACTTCACATGCAGGGCCATGGGAATAGCACACACGTATGAGAGATGAAGATATTCCATATTCCATGACACAGTGATTCCACTCCTGGCTGAGGAGAAATGTGTGAGTATGTGCAAAAGACACACAGAAGAGTATTCCTAGTAGAAATGTCCTGAATAGCCAACACCTGGAAACAAGCCAAATACCAATCAAAAGCAGACTGGACAGATAAATCATGATATATTATTAAAATACAATGCAAACAAACTAGAGCCACATATACACAACACATACGCATCTTAAACATACCATTTAGTGAAAAACATCCTAGAAGAGTTTGTGGAGCGTGAGATCATTTGTATAGAGTTCAAAAAGCAAATGTTTCCTAACAATGTGAACATACTTAAGACTATTTACTATATGCTTAAGAATGCTTTAAAACTGTAAATTTTACATTATGCAGTTTTTAGCACAATGGGAAAAAAAGCCAATGAAACTAATCTGTTGTTTAGGGACACCTGTGTGTAGGTATGTGTATATGGTAAAACTATAAACAAAAAGCAAGGAAATGAGGAACACAATATTCAGGATGAAGTAAGTGACCCAGGAGCGAGGCATAATGACATAGGGGAGGGTTCAAAGGTCTGTATCTATCTTGGGGAACATCAGTGGATATGTGTGACGAGCTCATGGGGATTTGCTTTGTAATTATGCTTTATGATGTAGATATAGAATTCTTTTATGGGTACCAAATATTTGGTAAGTTAAAAAATGGGGGAGCACATGAGTCCACATCACAGGCTACCTGATTCCTTGCCAAGGACCTTATACCAAATATTCTTTAAAAAATTTTTTTTAATTTATTTCTTCTCAGAGAGGGGAAGGGAGGGAGGAGAGAGGAAGAGAATCATCAGCATGTGGTTGGCTCTTGCACGCCCTCTACTGGGGAACCTGGCCCATAGCCCAGGCATGTGCCCTAGACAGGGAATCAAACCAGCGACCCTTGGTTCGCAAGCCAGCATTTAATCCACTGAGCCACACCAGCCAGGACCCAAATATTCTTTCATGCAGTACAGATTTCGCAAGGTGAAAGAGCAGAAAAAAGTATGATCATTTCTACTGGAGGGAAGGCAAGGCAGGGGGCAGGAGCACTAATTTGAGAGGTGCATGGAAGGCACAGAAGGAGAAGAAAGTGAACAGTGTTAACATAATCCCCTCAATATTACAAAGAGTCTTTCCTACACGACATGCCCAGAGAGCTAATTTTTCTACCATAAATAAAAAAAGTTTTGTGTAACAGTAAGGTGTTTTCATGAAAAAAATGAAGAGAAAGGGACAAAGACTAATAGTTATGTCATCCCTCTTTTAAAATTATACTCTACTTGATATAAAGTTTCTTTCCTTAGAAGGATGTTGGCCAAACAGGTAAAATCCTGTATTTTACTTAAAGAATATGAAAACTGTTTTAAAAAAGCCAACCAGAAGGGGGAGATACCAAAAGTCTTCAGTGCCCTAATTCCCCATCCACGGGCAACTTTTAGGCTTTTGGTCCACAAATGGCTGCTTCCCACTGATGAAGGTCAAAGCTGAAGCTTAAGATTAAAACCGGCCCATAAGGGACATGCTTGCTCAACACCCCAGCCATAAAAGTAAACACTCGTACCTGTTACAGCACTGCATTTGTTCAAACCACGGAAAAAGAACAGGAGAAAAAGTTTTTTTTTCCCTGTAACTTAGAAACCTAAACACAGAATAAGAATACAGATTTCTGCATTATGTAAGCAAAAAGTTCTACTGGCAAACAAGAAATTCCCAAACACAGACAGTTCACAAGAGGCAGTGCATAAAGTTTTCCCCAGGAAGCAACCGGCTTCCAGAGCCCGAACACCTGAGACGCAGCCGACTTGGGTTCATAAATCTCAGAGCGGCTGTCAGTTTCACATAAATCTGCTAAAAATAAAGAACAGGAATTAAAAAGCCCATCATCGACGACAATCTGCCTCTCACAATTTGTCACCGAAAGCAGCAGCCAAGGAGAAAGGAGTCCCCGTGGGAAGCACTTTGCTGCCTGCCCCCACCCCTTCCTGAAAGGAAAGGTTGGGAAAGAAAGGGGGGAGAGAGCTGTCAGAGAGAGACTCACATGGCCTTTCAAGATCCCCAACTTTTTAACGACTTGGATCCACAGCCTCTGCAAGACCTGAGCAGCCTTCATGGCCTTTGGGGAGTCACCAGCCAGGCCACTGCCTACATCCCGGCTGCTCACCCATTGCCATCGCCGCTCCTGGTTACGTAAGGCAGATACAATAGTGGCCCACATTCCCAGCAAATCCTGTTGTCATCTCGCACAGTGACATCTACACAGCGGGACGCCAAACACTTTGAAAAGCGCCACTTGTGGGGAAACAAGAAAGCAGTCTGGATTTGCATCACTTTCACAGCTTTCGGTCCCGCCCTCCCTCCCTTGCGAGGGAACTACAGAATCAGAGCCAATATCCCCGTTAGACATATAAAATGATCCAGGATGCGAGTACAAATGAAGTAGGACGTTTGAGAGCAATACTATAGAAAGGAATATTTGCAGAAGTATTTATTTATAGTGACCCTCTTATATATATATATATACACATGCACACAAATATAGGCTGGATAGAAATGAACTGGTAACATTTTGGGTGAATTGAAATGCTCATGTTGTACAGAAATTAAAAGGCATGAAGATGTTTCACATCCTTGGAGATAACTAGGTCTGTTCGCTAGAGGAAGATAAGACTTTGGGAGCTGGTGCAACTCGGAGCCAAGCCAGGGACAGAATGCTCACTCAGCAGTTTTCTCTTCCCTTCAACCTTTCTGTAAATTTAGCATATAAAAGAAAAACAAAGGGTCTACTATCTGTTTCTTTCTTTGTCTTTACCAAAGTGTTGGAAAGCACATTTTTTTAAGTCTCTGAACGAGAGAAGAGTTTAAGGGACGCTGGGGGGTTTGCGAGTTGGATGTGGGGGTTTGGAGGCGTGGTCTCCGGGAACCAGCCATGTTCTCACTACTGCATTGCGTGTTACGCCAACGCACCCGACTGAGCAGTCTGCAAGTGAGGGGAGCACCATCATCCGATTTTTGAGGTAGAGATGTGTCATATATTTGGACCATGAGATAGAGACTACATAAGAAGTAATCTGAACCAGAGGTAAGAATGTGAATTTTAACAGCAGAAGATCTGTCACTTAACTGTGGGCCTTGGATATCTGTTGTCTTCTTTATAAAAATGGGGACCATACCACCTTGCTACGCCACTCACATCGTTGCGCAACCAATCTCAGAGGCCCAATGGCAGCACGAAACAAGGCGGCCTCTACAAAGCATGCATGCTAAACCACTAATGTTAGCACAGGCACTCAAAAGGTTCATGTCCTCCCCTTGAATATGACAACAAGCAAGCTCTTCATGGGAGCTGGAACAGCAAAACAGGATGGGAAGGGAATGAAAGATTGTTTCAAATCTTACACTGAACAGGGCAGAGAGTACATAGGCAGGCTCCCAGCACCCCAGGCTCATCCCAGAGCCACTCAGCTCACGGGCCCTAGGTGCAGAGAATTCAGGTGGGGAAAGGAGGGGCTGCTTAAGGCAGCGTAACCCTACACTCTGACAGTCCTTAGGATACCACTCGAGCTTCCCCAGTCAGGAAATAAATACTTCTTTCCCTTAAACTTATGCATATTCTCCAGAAGTCAAAAGCACCCTACAATTTAAGATTCCAGATTTCCAGGAGTTAGTTTCTTCCCACACTAATTCTTTTTTTTAATTGTGCTTTAAAAAAAAAACAAAAAAAAAACAAAAAAAAAAACAAAAAACCCCACAACGTAAAATCACAACCATTCCTCAGCATGGAGCTCCGGAGCATGAGGTCCATTCCCATTGTTGGGCAGCCAATAATCTCCGGGACTCTCACTGTGCAAAACTGAACATCTGAACCCATTAAACAGCTCACTACTTCCCCCTGCTGGAGGCTCCAGGCAACCATTCAACTTTCTATTTCTATGAATTTGACTACTCTGGATTCCTCACTTCAGTAGAATCCTAAAGTATTTGTCTTTTTGTGCCTGGCTAATTTTATTTAGCATAATGACCTCAAGGTTCATCCTTGTAACATGTGTCAGAATTTCCTACCTTTCCAGGACTGAATAATATCCCACTGTATGTACAGACCACATTTTGTTTATCCACTGATCTGCCAACGGACACTGGGATTACCTTCATCTCTTGACTATGGTGAATAATGCTGCTATGAACACAGTGAGAGCACCATTTTTTATTCATTCAACAAATGTTTACCAAGTGCAACATGCCAAGCTCTGAGGACCAAATGAAAGTCAGTAACACATGTAACACCGCCCTCAGGAAGCTGCTCAGAGTGGGCAAGGAGTGTAGGGTGCTTCCCAGGAGCAATGACACTGAGATGAGGTCTGAATGAGGAATTCAATGTGTGTGTGTGTGTGTGTGTTGCAGGGGGCGGGGGGGAGTGTGATGTGGTCAGGGCCCAAAGAACAGGGCCAAGACCCTGAAAAAGGTTGTGGGTAAGGACTGCAGAGAATGGCACCAGCGCCACCGCAGCCTGTTCTGACTAGCAGTTGTTCGAAAGGACATTTTGGGGTGGACAGCTGGCGCCATGAGAAGATCTCAAGAATTTAGGGATTTACTTATGAAAGATTCCTAACTTCTATATTCACACATTCAAGAAACATTTATAGAGCAGCAATTCACTGGCCCTGTGGACTGAAAGACAAAGAACAGGGACTTCCGGCCAAGATGGAGGCATAGGTGGACACACTGTGCCTCCTCTCACAACCAAAATTAAGGACAACAAAAATTTAGAACCAAAAAAACAACCACAACAGAAAATTGAATTGTGTGGAAGTACAACAACGACTCACCCAAACCAGTAAGAGGGGCGGAGTCGGCAGCTGGTGGAGAGGGCTTGCAGCAGGAAAAAGCAGTGGGTAGTGGTCCCAAGGTGGTGGTTGGCACACCCCAGGCATGCAGGCAGCGGTTACCGGGCGCAGGGAGGCAACGAGCAGACCCAGCGAGGCACACAAGGCGGCTAACCACGGTCACACATTCGCATGCAGATAAACCAGGTGAAAATGGGCATCGAGACAGACTGCGCAACCCAGGGCCCCAAAGCCAGGAAGTGAGGCCTAAAAGCACCAATTGAAAACACTTGTGGTGGTTGAGGTGCCTGGAGAGACTCCCAGCCTCACAGGCGAGTTTGTTGGAGAGGCTCACACAGTCCTGGGGTGTACACAAACCTACCCATGCAGAAATCAGCACCAGAAAGGCCCAATTTGCTTGGGGAAAGCAGCAGAAGGGACTGTAATCCAAGAGAGCACAGAGCAAGTGCCATTGTTCCCTCTCAAATACCACCCCCAAATACAGCATCACAACCCAGCGACTGGGCTGCCCCACCCTGAGGAACATCTAAGGCTCCACCCCTCGCTACATAACAGCGCAACCAGACCAAACAAAACAAAACAAAACAAAAAATGGCTCAAACGGGAGAACAGATCAAAGCCCCAGAGCCAATTCATCTAAGTGACCAAGAGATAGCCAACCTATCAGATGCACAGTTAAAGCCCTGGTGATCAGGATGCTCACAGAATTGGTTGATTTTGCTCACAAATTAGATGAACAAATGAAGGCTACAATAAGTGAAATGAAGGAACACGCACAGGGAACCAATAGTGATGGGAGGAAAACTGGGACTCAGATCAATGGAGTGGACCAGAAGGAAGAAACAAACAAACAAACAAACAAAAAAGAAGGAAGAAACAAGGATTCAAAAAAATGAGAAGAGGCTTAGGAACCTCCAGGACATCTTGAAACATCCCAACATCCAAAATATAGGGGTACCAGAAGGGGAACAGGAAGAGCAACAAGTGGAAAACTTATTTGAACAATAATAAAGGAGAACTTCTCCAATCTGGCAAAGGAAATAGACTTCCAGGAAGTCCAGGAAGCTCAAAGAGTCCCAAAGAAGGTGGACCCAAGGAGGAACACACCAAGGCACATCATAATTACATTAGCCAAGATTAAAATGAAGGAGAGAATTCTAGAAGCAGCAATGGATAAGGGCACAGTCACCTACAAAGGAGTTCCCATCAGACTGTCAGCTGATTTCTCAAAAGAGACCTTACAGGCAAAAAGGGGCTGGAAAGAAGTATTCCAAGTCATGAAAGTCAAGGACCTTCATCCAAGATTGCTCTATGCAGCAGAGCTGTCATTTAGAATGGAAGGGCAGATAAAGTGCTTCTCAGATAAGGTCAAGTTCAAGGAGTTCATCATCACCAAGCCCCTATTATATGAAATGTTAAAGGGACTTATCTAAGAAAAAGAAGATAAAAAATAGGACAGTAAAAAGATAGCAAACTCACAGGTATTAACAACCACACCTAAAAGAAAAGCAAACCAAGCCAACAGCTAGAACAGGAGCAGAAACACAGAAATGGAGATCACATGGAGGGTTAGCAACAGGGGAGTGGGAGGAGGAGAGAGGGGGAAAAGGTACAGAGAATAAGTAGCATAGATGGTGGGCAGAAAATAGACAGGGGGAGAGCAAGAATAGTGTGGGAAAAGTAGAAGCTAAAGAACTTATGACACATGAACATGAACTAAAGGAGGGGGAATGTGGGTGGGAGGGGGTGTGCAGGGTAGAGGGGAATGATGGGGAAGAAATGGGACAACTGTAATAGCATAATCAATAAAATGTATTTAAAAAATTAAAGTGTAAATAAAAGACAAAGAACACTAAGGAGATGTGATTTGGCGTGGTGAACCCACAATACAACATACATATGATGGATCGTAGACTTGTACACCTGAAACCCATGAAACCCTGTGGGGCGGGGGTAAGGTGGGTGACAGCGTGACGGCAAGTAGACACTGTGAAACTGATACACTGATGGAAGCTATTCACCGGGGATGGAAGGCCTGGGGTGGGGGAGACTCGCACCAACCGCAGGGAAGGCACCCTCTCCCACACGGGGTTCTACGTGAGCTCAGTGCTGAGGGGCAACTGCCTTGGTGGGTGGGTGCACCTTGTAGGAAGAGGTAACAGAAGAGTGAGGGCCAGGAGGGGTCACCTGCAAGCTGTGTTCAAGACCTGTAAGCACTCCATGTGGCTGAATGTTCTCAGATGTGTCAAAATCACTTAATCTATAGCCTGTTAGTCTTAAAGCACACCTGCCCTCGGAGCAGGAGACAAGACGGTTATGAGACCTGCCAAGAAAAGAAGCCACTGACACTCAGCAAAGAGCCACACCAAGGACTCGGCACAGTTTTTCACCGAATGCCCACAACCCTGTGAGTTAGCGACAACTGGCCGGACTCTGGAACGCCGGCAGTTCCCAACACTGGAGAGAGGATGTGGAGCAAAAGGAACTCCCCTTCTTTGCTGGTGGGAACGCAAAATGGTACAGACACTTTGGAAAATAGTTTGGTGGGTTCTTAATTTAAAATACCCACACAAACACCCATGTATACTTATCTACTCTAGATAATACTCTCATGTCCTGAGATATTAAGGAACTTGCACATGGTAGTTCCTTACCACAGCCAGTAGGTGGCAGTTCACAATCCAAATGCATACCTGTGGCAGTCCAATTTTAACAAGCTATGAGGCAAAGAAACATTGGCAGATAATTACATTACATTTAATACCTCTATGTTCATAGTTCTGGTACACTAAACAGCAAGGTATAATTATCATTCAAACAGACCTTTCTCATTTGTAATTACAAAGAAGCCAGTAATAAGCCAAAAAGGAAGGTGCTAATTTGGCAAGACAGACAGAGATAGCCCTGGCTACTCTATGATTTTAAATCTAAGTCTGTATAACATTAAACCATAGTTTCATTTTAAAGAAACAAACACACATCCAGCACCACCCTATGTCAGGCACCAAAATAAAGAAAAATTATACACTATCAAAAGGCACGTTAGAAAACCAATTATTAGGGTGCCCAGATAAAGCCTGCCAGACACACCAGGGAAACTGACCCTCCCAGCCCCAAGGCACATATGGGCACTGCTTCCGCCATATGTCAGTGTGCCTGGTTCACGCCCTGAAAGCCAGTGAGCCTACACTCAGCACCCTGAGCCTGGAAGACAGGTCCTTCCTGCCAGAACTGAGGAATAAATGCAGGAAATTAAAGACCGTCACCTTTGGAAATGGTACTGTCAACACCTGGGAGCCTGTTAGGAAAGCACAATTTCTGGTCCTACTTTGGCCCTGGTGGTAAGAATATGCATTTTACAAGAGCCCCCACGTGATTATTATGCACATTAAGGCTGCGGAAGCGCTGGCCTAGCAGTGCCCTGCAACAGAACTTTGTGCCCTGGTGACGATGTTCTGAAGCTGTGCGGTGGGACATGGTAGCTGCCAGCCACATGTGGCTACTGAGCCCCGGAAATGTGGCTACTGCGATTAAGGAACTGAAGGCTTGGTTTAACTTAAATTAAATTAAACTGTAAATGGCCACGTTAAGCATATAACTTAATAGCCATATCCCTAGCAATTTTTTAAAGTTTCCACTTTTTGCTACTGTAACACTGAGGCAAGCACTGTCGTGCGCATGGCACCCACTCCCAGATTCCGTAGTGTCTGTGGATTAAACAAATGCACTGGCCCATTACTTTTAAAAGAAGTTCTAGCAATGTCCAGCTTTGCACCAAGAACAGTCATATGCCATGTTTTTCAAATGCCACTTTGAAAAGAAAAAATACTACTTATTTACAGGAACAGTATTTGTTTTCATACTTCAGTCTTTAGAAGACTACTTTGGTAATCTTCTAAAAAGTTTTCTGGCAAGGAAAACAATTTGAGGGGAAAAAAGATCGTGAACTCTTCGTGTAAAAGCATGTGGATAAAACTTGCAAAGGACACCTTGAAAACATTAGTGTAACCACCTCTCAGTAAGAGAAACACAAATTGTATATGAAACTATTAATCTAGATAAGATTAAAGGGTTTACAATTTACGGCTCCAACTGCATAAGTACTTGTTACATGTGTAGAGTATCACAAACGTGGTGACTGAATGTGTTCTTGCCTGGTACATTTAGCACAACCAGTACCCGCTGCACCTCACGGAAACGGAGGGAGAAAACAGAACTCTCGGTGGCACCAGGACACACTCTCATTAAGGGGAGGGCAGGCCAGAGACAGGAAGGGCAAAGGCCCGAGGATTTCCTACGTCCACCTCCCACCCTGATAACAAGCCAAGCTATGAAAAAGAAGGAAAATGCAAATCAACAAGTCTTACCAATGACTTTGGCTTAATAATAAAATAGAGTAGATGGAATTTAAGTAAGTTACATGAAAATTGTTAGGCTTTTCCTAGTTTTTTTTTTTCTCATGACCAAATTTAAAGGAAGGAAAAGTTCAGATGTTTGAAACAGCCTTATTTCCAAACTTAGGGGAAAAAATTCATTCTTTGATCTAATATCTTCTTTACCATTTTATACAAACTGTCCATAAAAAAAAAAAAAAAAACCCGTGCAGGACACCCCCCACCCCACTCCACATTGATTCCCTTCTTCTGCAACAGGGGAAATTCCAGCTACAGGGTAAACTTCTTTTGTAAATTCTAAATTAAACAATGTTGAACTCATCTCCAAAAAATCCATTTCTGCCTAGTGACATAAACTGTGGACAGAACTGTATGCAATCTTAAAGCATAAAAAGGTATCCAGCATTTCCTTTTTTGTGGGATTTGTGATTACCAGGAAATGAGCAGAGGCCACTGCACAGTAAACAGACATAAGCCACTAGGTGGCGCAATAATGCAGACATAAAAAAGGAGAGACTCCTGTTTCCCTTCAAATTTAAAATTTCAACTGTAACTTACAGGAAATTAGAAACAGACTTTAATAATCACAATAAAATCCCACCACTATAACTTTTATAAGAGGCAAGGTAAATCTGCAAATAGCTGGGGAGGAGGATGATGACCAAAAAGGAAACAGTATACTTTTAGTTATCGTTCATTAACATTAAATGAAAACGCAAAAGCATATTACAACCAATCAACACCCTACCATGTTTCCGACCCTGCTCTGGGCACTGTGGGATATCCAAAGGAGTTTAAACCATCTGGCAAGTGGAAGACAGCACTTTCGAACTGTTGATCCCTGGGCCTAATTATAGGTATGAGAGAACATAATTTTCCAGGAAAAAGAGTTACAGGAGTCAAAATTTTGTGTAGAAAGTGGAATCCACTCATTAGTCCATTCAGTAAATCCTTCTTAAGCACCTCATTGGTGCCAGGCTCTGTACTGAGCACTGGAGAGAGAACAGTGAGGATAAAAACATGGTCCTGCCTTCGTGAGTCTCACATGCTAACAAGGCTCAGCCGTACATCAAGGAGCCAGCCAACAACTGCAGGGAAAAAACTGTGAAGGGAAAACACAGAAAGGTCTAGAGTAGGAGGAACTGATCCGGGAAGGCTTTCCTTCTGCGTGACTCTGGGGAAGGAAGGTATGCAGCCCATGGAGCTGGGCGCAGAGCGGAACGCAGATGGGGGAGCCTGGGGCTCAGGAGGGATCTTGGGCTCATCTACGAGTAAAACAAGTAAAACGTCTGAGGTAGGACAAGTGGATTTATATTTTTACCTAACTGAGTCCAAATTCCTCATTTTACTCAGAAGCAGGAAAGAAGTGTAAGCCTAGCTGGACAGCCCCAGCAGGACACATGCTGGGAAGGAGGAGAGGAGACCCAACACTGGGTTCCTTCCACACCAGGGATGGCTTTCACAGGGCAGCAGAGGCAGGCGGCCCACCCAAGGGTTTAAGCACCAGTCAAGCGCTCCTTTTCCTAAGAAATGGATGCACACACCAGAAAATGTCCCAGGATCAAGGGAACAAATGGCACCATCAAGTGTCCATCTGAAGAAGAGCCATTGCAACAACTGAAACCTGCCCTTGGAAAGAAAATTCAGGTAAGGATTTCTACTGCATTTGCCAAGAAGACTCAGGCCAGGATATTGCTTCCCTTTCCAGGTTGGGGCGGAGGAGGGAGTGGGGGACGGTAACACAACACACTAAGGTCTCTCCAACTGTTCTAGTGGTCAGTGGTTCAAGTCCCAGGTTTGTCACCAACCAGCATATAACCCCCAAGTTCTCCAAGCATCATGAGTGATAATACGCACCTCACAGAATGGAGCAAGAATTGTATGGGAAAGTTTCTATAAACAGTAAAGGTACCACACAAATGAGATGTAGTCCCTATATTAAATAAACCGCAGTTTTAAAAAACAACAATGTGCCCCTGGCCAGTGTGACTCGGTTGGAGCACTGTCTGGTACACCAAAAATTTGGGGGTTTAATTCCCCGTCAGGGCATGGGTACAGGAAACAACCTATCAATGTTTCTTTCTTTCCTTTTTTCCTTTCTTTCTCTCCTTCTCTCTCTCCCCCCAACCCCCTCTTCCTCTCTCACTAAAATTGATAAACATAGTTTTAAAAATTTAAAAATAAACAAAAAATAAAAAGGACAATGCACCGTAAGTTTAATAAAAGATCTTAAAAATAGATTGCGTGCAGTCACTGGACATTTAATTATCTCCTGTGCACCAGGCTTTGGAAACAAAGGCCTATTGAAATAGAACACAGTTCCCACCCTCAAGGATGCTTGTTTTTAGGACGCAGAGAAGCTTGGAAAAGTAGAGAGAACAATGGCGATTACTGCTTATCGAGCTAGGGTGCCAGTCACTGATTTGACAATGTCTACTAACCCCAAGCCTTTCCACATCCCGAGCTGGAGGAGTATCATTAATTCCTCTTCTGAGCTACATTTCTTCAGGACTTTGAGCCCACGAGGGCAGTTTATTATAACTCTGAAGTTTTCTCTGACAGGAAAGACTGAATGGTTTGGAATTGAAACAGTCAACAGTGCAGAACACAAACGCATCTGTCCCAAAGGTGGAGTCCAGAGAAACAAGAACATCCAAAACCTAGACAGAAGCGTTTTATGGTCGGGAGGCATTTCAGTTACATAGCCTTTCTCAACCCTAAAAACATATTGCACTTTGAAGTTTACTTTATCCACATTTTCTTGTACTGATGTAACTGCTTACCTGGGAGGAAGTCCACACTCGGGACTTCCCAATGGCCTCGTTATCAGTCACCTTTCTCGGCTGAATTAGGCGCTCACATCCCACCTGTACTCTCTTTTGCTCTCCCACAGCCAGCATCTGGCGTAACTACTCCAGGACGGCAAAAGAACAGGCAAGAAACTCCGGGAGTTCTGAACCAAGGGCCAGAGAACATTTTCTTAAAGGGCCACAGAGTTTATATATTTTAGCATTATATAAATACTTATATACCCACTTAGAGTGTAACCATTTTAAAATGTAAGAATAACTTTTAGGTAGTGGGCAGAAAAACAAACAAAAACCAAACCAAACAGCTTGTCTACAGTTTGCCGATCCCTACTTTAAACTTATGCCAAGTTTAGTGACAAATGACTGATGTGCAGGTGTCTGTTCGCCAAGACATGGTCTCTGCCTGCAAGGGGCATGCACACACTTTTTCCTTTTGCTTTCCTTTCTCGGTTTTCACTTTTTTTCTTCAACAAGCCTTTGGACTGTCCTTAGCATCCAGTCACTATTTGGGGATAATCCTGTTTTGTTCACCTGTTTCTTTCTTTTTCTTTTCTAAATGAATTATGGGTAAGTTCTTACTGGGTACATGATCTAAAAGTTAGGTCAATTCAAAGTGAACTACACTCAGTTTTGGTAGCAATGGAACTGCCTTGGTTATATTTCACCTGATCTAAAATCTGAAGTCGTTCACAATTTCCAATCACATTCCAAGGGGGCAGCTGGCCTGAGATCAAAATCTTGCTTCCGGCTTTCCTCGAAGTGGACAATTAAATACATATGAGAGTATCATCAACATGTGTTGGGCAAGGCTCTGTGGGAAGAGATGTGATGGACACAGAAGTAAAAACCTTCCTCATCTCCAGCTGGAAGTTGCCTGCGCACCCTCACAAAAGGACCGTCGGGACATGGCACCTGCAGCCCAAGGCACACCCTGCTGTAGAAGAAAATTTCTAGAGAGCTGTAAACACTGGAAGTTTCCAATACCCACCATGAAGTCTGATTTAGAATCTGATCAAAATTACACACCCGACATTTGTCACTGCCAAGGACAGAACCAAGAATCACCGTTTCCGACAGTGCCAGCCTGAGCAGACTGTCCACAGTAGTGCATCTAACGCACCGATTCCGGGCCCCGGTGGAGAAAGCCGTGCGTGAGGCAGTGAGGACGAGACAACAGCACCCTCAGTAGGATTCCAGGGAGGAACAGGAAAGAAATGATGCTTGGAGATTGCCTCGCCCTTTCTATCCCTTCGGCTGGGTGGGGGCCCTGGTATTCAAAGTCCTCCTCCCCCACCCATCTAGAGGCAAACACCTGGCATTCCATAGGGCTTGCTCCATCACCAAATGCTCTGGCTCCAAAATTCCTTCTCTTGTTTTATCCAGAATCAAAACTCTCAGTCTGTCAATGCATACGGTCTCAGACACATCTCGGAAAAACCTGCCTGTTCTACATCACACTAACGTGTGAGTGTCTGGTAACCTAAACGTCTTGAAGGTGTTTGATGTTTTAAAAGATGTACTTTGACCCTCAGGAAACGTGTGATGGAATTCTGATCTTTATCAGGGCAAGTTCCCAAATGCAGCCTATCTAAGACGCTCTTCCTAATTCCACAACCCATGTGGCTCTGCATACACGTTTTTCTTAACAATTAACTTTTTGCAGGAGGGTTGATGGAATAACAGTCATTTCTAACTAGAGACTGTGGACGTGAAGAAAGTCGGCTTTCTCCTGACATAGTCTCAATATTTCTATAATAAAATTGTGATTTTAGCTAGTTGTCTATGTAATCTACATCCCCCATCAGGCTGTGCCCTGCTCATCTTAGAGCCTGTGGGGCCTCCTACAGCAGTGGACACACAGAGAGGTCACCGAAAAAGGCAAACGTCTCTTAACAACATTGATGCAGTGTTGTCACTCATGGTTTCGGGGCGGGGAGGTCCTCTACCCTCTCAATGATGATGTTTAAACTCCTAGGCATTATGCTAAGTGAAATAGGACAGGCGGTAAAAGACAAATACCATAGGATCTCACCTACAAGTGGAATCTAGTCAACAAAACAAACAAGCAAGCGAAACAGAACCGGAAACATGGGAATAAAGAACAAACTGACAGTGACCATAGGGGAGGGGGAAGAGGGATAATGGAGGAAAGCAGGGGAAGGGGCATCAAGGAAGAAGTATAAAGGACACATGGACAAAGCCAAAGGGGGTAGGATGGGGGGGTGGGAGGCAGTGGGTGGGGGAAGGGGTGGAGACAACCGTACTTGAACAACAATTTAAAAATTTGAAAGATAAATAAATAAACAAATAAACAAACTCCTAACAATCAACAGAGGGCCTGTGGCTTCTCCCCTCATTTCTTTGCCCATCTGATTTTGAAAAGCAGAGGCTGGAGCAGCAGAAAGAACCTGCAGGTTTCAAACGAGTCAAACGGACCTTGGCTCAAATTCCCTCCCTGTCATACAAGCGGTGTGACCCCAAGCAAGTTACTTAACATTTCTGAGCCTGCTTCTTCCCCTATAAAATCGGGTTGTAACACTGACCCCCAACTGATTGGCATTACTCAGTGAGATCTGTTCCAATGCTCCATCAGCCTCGTGGCCTCCTTCCCTCGCTTCACTAGAGACAGGTGACGTCTTAGGGCGCAGACCCACACCAGCTGCACCTGACTGTGTCCTGGGCTCCCTCACGAGTAGGCATTTTACACGAACATCAGGAGCCTGCTGAGCACTTGA
Organism: Anoura caudifer; assembly: GCA_004027475.1. Lineage (NCBI taxonomy): Eukaryota > Metazoa > Chordata > Mammalia > Chiroptera > Phyllostomidae > Anoura > Anoura caudifer. The sequence continues at coordinate 132,780 of PVKU01001531.1, read as the reverse complement.
GTGAGGATGCAGCTGGAGGGAGCCTACCCAACACAACACACTCATAATATTTATAGAAAACAAGGACACAGTGCAGAGCTGTTTCGAGAGCTCCATAAATTCATATTTTAGATTTGTCAGTCCAATAATGCAAAGTTTTTCAGGTTCCAACAGTCTCCAAGCTGCCTACAAAGTGCTCTTTGGGGAGGCAAGGAGCCTAGGAAGAAAGGGGAGAAAATACACACTCATGCTGACCACACTTCAGTCCTTTGGGGGTCACCTTCTCTTCTCTTTTCGCCTTCCTTCATTTGCCTGGCCTCACAATGCAAAGAACTGGACCTGCCTGCCTTCAAGAACTCACAGTCAGGTCCTGGCAGAGCTGCTTAGTTGATGGGAGCATTGAGTCCATACACCAAGGTTGCAGGTTCATTCCCCGGTCAGGGTACATGCAAAAAGCAACCAATGAATGCATAAATGAATGGAACAACAATAAATCAATGCTCCTCTCTCTCGCAAATCAATTTTTTTTTTAAAGTGGGGAAAAAACCTCACCATCAAGCTCCCAACATTAAACTGCACCCCTTCCCCACAGGAGGTAGAATCCAGGCCTCATGGAAAACATACAGCTCTTACGGAAGGACAGACACCTGCCTGAAGTTTATGTCTAACTGAGGACATTTTTTGTAGTTCGCTGTTTCCAGGCATTTGTTTTAATGAAATTCATCCCAGTCAAAAAGCTTATGTTGAGCCCTAGCTGGTGTGGCTCAGTGGACTGAATGCTGGCCTGTGCAGCAAGGGGTCGCGGGTTCAAGTCCCAGTCAGCACACATGCCCAGAATGCAGGCCAGGTCCCCAGTAGGGGGTGTACCAGAAGCAACCACACATTGACATTTCTGTCCCTCTCTTCCTCCCTGAAAATAAATAAATAAAATCTTTAAAAAAAAAAAAAAAAGCTTGTTGCTTCTTGCGAAGATAATGGACAATCCATGTAGCAGGTAACAAGAATAGAGCCAAGATACTCAAGTTGGACCAAATGAAAGAGGCTGAGAGACAAGACAGCACCCCAGTTTTTATGACACTTCACCGCACAAATCATGAGCCCAAATATAAAGCCAAAAGAAGAAGTCCGGTGACTGTCTGGAATGATATGTCACTGCTGTTTGTTCAGGATAATTCATTGCTGGGACAGAATCCAATCAGGCCAACATTTATATTTAATCATCCAATCATACTCAAAGATAACTCAGAACAACAATGCAATTGTTACTTGGAGCCTACTGCGAAGTGCAAGGAGCTCGTTTCCCCACAGTGACCCTGTGTACTCGCCTTTGCTCCTCTTCTATTAATAGGCCAGAGATAGTGTTCGAGGAAGTGCATCTGACTGCAAATACTCTGTGGTAATAAATAGCAAAAGCATCGCCAATTTGCCTTCTGGACAAAGTAAATCACAAACACGATACTTAGAAATTTAGCAATGCCGGAACTAATTTTTATTTTTAACCCAGTTCTGGTTCCCCATGTTTCACAGGGGAAAGGCCCACAGAGAATTTTATCTTTAGAGAGTGGGTGACTAACCAACTTCTGAATGTGAGGAGGTTTCTGGGACTGAGGAAGGTGATGGCGCAATTTCTCAGCCTTTCTCAATTCCTTAACTTTTGTGGAACATCATGCCAGAACTCGACTTACACTGTTTAAAAAAATGTTAAATGATATTATTAAACAGAGATACGGGCTGTACTTCACAAAAACACACACAGCAGCACCACACATCCCTTCTTCAAGCTGTCACACCATGAGCTGGAATACTGATAGACAGGTCAGACACATACATTTAAAACCAACCATTTTTGTCGGAGGAGTGAATTAGGTCAATGCCCTTAAGAAGCTCCCCGTCAGCTCCATTTTCCACTGTTCACACAGTGAAGCCCTTTGTCCATTGTGTCAGCCACTGTAAACTGTTTGGACATCCATTGTGAGCCCTGGCTGACTGGGTAAGTCTGGCTAAAAAGAGATAAAACAGGATTCTGTCAATATATCTCTAGCACATTTAAATTGAAGAAAGCCTTGCAAAGCTTTCTCTCGCTCGCTCTGATAAACCAGGGGCTGAAATGAAGTGACTGATCACGCTTATCTTGGAGCTTAGAATATTTGCTTTCCTTATTGCTTTAAGTTTCTCTACAAGGCGCCTTCAGAAGTAACACTACAGATACAAGCCTAAAATAAAACATTAACCAATAAATCACTCAGCCAGTCTGTTTCTAGCTGACCACTTCCCCAAAGCCGTAACAGCAAGGTCTCTAAAAAGTAAAATCAGCTGGAGTTATAGGGAAAATTACTTGAATAAAAGAAGATTCACAGATATTCTAAAGTAAGAAAAAATCAGTTCTTTCTGCATGTGCATGCCATCATTACAGGGAAAATTTTGCCAAAATTGATTCAAGATTTTTAAATGTCTCAAGAGCAGTATGTTACAGGTCACGTTTCATCATGTAAGTCAGAAATAGGACAGCTACTATTGCCAAATGTTTTGGTAGACTAGAGTATGGCTGAAGCACAAAATAGGACAAAAACCTAATCTCTTCATTTCGTTTGTCAAAACATGAAGACAAAGGGAGGAAAAGGGGATATCCTCTTTAGCTCATCCATAAACCACAGTTATGTATCACCTTTTACTTATTCTATTAAGAACACATCAGAGTGACTTCAGAAAGACAACAACACTTATTAAGTTTCATGAAGTTATACATCAAAGCAGCAGGTCTTACAATTAAGTCACCTTTCAGTTTCTGCATTAATTTGTAGGCTTTCAAGTTATAATTTCCCAAGCATAATAATAGAGAAAAGTGTCTAGAATCTCAGAGCAGTAGACGAAGAAACTGAGAAACAGTGCCTTGTGTAAATGCAAGAAACATCCACATCTGTAAAAATTCCGTGAGTTTATTTGAGCCAAACCGGCAATTGCAGGAAGCAAAATCTCAATAGACTGAGAAAATGCTCCGGGAAATGGCAGTTTTACCACTTATTTTACACATCGGAATCAAAGGGGAAGACCTGAGGGGGCTACATGAAATCCACTGGTGACAGACTAGGGAGAGGGGAGAAAGTAAAGCAAGGAAATCTCTGGAACTGGATACAAAGTAAAATGAATAGACACATACTTCTTTTACATTTGTGGGTACAGGACATTTAACAGTCAACAATTAACACAGTAACAAGGAGGGGGTTTGTGGTCTCTGCCTTCATTGTGCTTTAAGGGATCTGGACAAACAGGAAATCACTCTGATGCTCCAAAGGCATGTTATCAGGTATGTATGTCACTGCAGATGCAAAAAGACAACAGGCTGGGTTAAGATAAAGCATGACCTTTGTTAGGGGAGATACCCACCTAGGACATGACTACCTGCCACGTCCACCCTACGTGGTTACCCATATCTTGCTGCGTATAATGCGCACATTTTTGCCCAAATTTTGAGGGAAAATAAGGGCATGCATTATAGATGGGCAGTACTAATTCTGTATCTATATAAATGTTTTTAATTCTTGTACTTATGCTTATGCATTAAAAATGTAACTCTAAAAAGCAATAACAGTATCCATATGCAAAATAATACCCTGGAATACAATAATTGGCTGTTTCTAAATATATATAAATATAAAATTAAAATGAAAGGTTTTTTCCCCTGAAAGTTTGGGCCAAAAACGTGGATGCACATTATGCACGGCAAAAACAGTGCTTTCGGCCTCTGAGCGTGTAAGGCTGCCATGCGGGCCTATCCTGAGCTTGTCGGGTTTAGCATGTGGCCCTTTTCACACCCACACTTCTGGGACAGGTAGGTCTTACGGTGGCATCCATACTCCAACAGGTGACCATAAAGTCAAAGGACCGATTCCGCGCATGCCCTTCAGAAAGCAGTCTCTCGGCTGCAGAGGCATCACGGTCATCTCACCATCTTCAGTCATAATCACAATGCGATAACGTATAACCGCTGCCGCTGATGACATCGCCATTGCAACCCCAGGAGGTGTCTATGAGCTTTGGCGGTACCGCCAAGCTCCCTACCCTATTAGCCGCCTTGGGATACTAAGGCTGCGAAGGTACTAGGGGCTTTGAAGGGCCTGGCTCTGGGTGGTAGCAGCTCTCTAACTTCCTCTGAGCCAACTCTGACAGCAAGTGGTGGGTGGGGTCCAGGTTTTGCATTCCTCGAGCCTTCCTATTGTTCTGTAGCTGTACAAGTAGTATTTTACCTACTCCTTGAAATAGCTAGAAAGTCATCAGTTTTCTTCACAGAACCCTGACTGATAGGGTATGGAATGCCCATTTTACAACTAAAGATAAGAAAAGTAAATTGCCTAAGGCCAAGAAAGGACTGGGTAAGACAAAAGAATTCAAACCCAGGTCTTTCTGACTTCATAGTTACAAACACACATCCACACCTTGGACCAGCAATTCTACTCCTAGGAATTTACACAAGAGAAATACGTGCAAAAGTCCATAATACAAGGTGTAGGTGATTTTTCATAGCAGCTTTATTCGTAATAGAAAAAGAAACTTACAATAACCCAAATATCTATCAGCAAAAGAACGACTAAACGAAGTGTGGTAAATTCCTATCAGTGGAACACTACGCAGCAATAAAAAAGAACTAGGGAATCACATAACGACCCAGACAAATCTAACCAAGCTCATCGTAAGCAAAGGAAGCGGACACAAAATCTTGATTTTGTTTACATGGATCCTCTCAAGGCCAACCTAAACCACTCCCCGGTGAAAGAAGTCAGAAGAGAGGTTCCCTTGCAGGTGGGGTGGTAATGGTCAGAAAAGTGGCCAGAGAGAACCTTCTAGGGTGATGGAAAGTTCTCTTTTTTTTTGATCTGGGTGGTAATCACACAGGCAAATGCACTCACACACAAGCTCACCTACCTCTGGGATGAGACAACAGTTGTGACCGTGCAACTTTATAGACACATTAAACATCACCGAATTGTGGGCTTTCAAACGGTTGGTTTTATGTGTTGTGTATTTTATCACAATAAAAAAATTACTAAGCTTTCCACTTGAGATTTGTGCATTTTACTGTATGAAAATTATATGTCGAGGAAACACTACAAAAATAATAATATAGAACAAGCTTCAGGATGAGTCAGCAGGCTTGGGAGGCCAGACTCTGGAGACCACTGTTTCTATGGGAAAAGTTTTCCAAGTTTCCGGCAAATTTCTTTTCATCTCCGCTGTTTGGTAAATTGCGTCAACCTTAACCTGCCTCTTCTTGACTCTTGAGTCAAGACATCTGCAAAATGCGCACTTAAGCAGTATCAGCAGACTAAATATTCCTCCCAGACCTTTGATTAAAATTCAAATTTAGGTTCTGCTAGAAAGAGGGCCACTGATAATCAAAATGCACTCAGAGCCTCTTCCCTTCTATGTGCCGCCACTTGCCTGTTTTTAGGCTCTAAGAATAACACAGAAGGACGATCACAAATGTTTCCAGTTCCATTTCTGGAAAATTTCAATGGGTGTCTCAGATGCCACAAATCACTCTCCCCTCTCAAAACTCACCCAGACACTAAACAGACCAGCCCGAGGTAGGCGAAGTGCTCGGCCTGAAGTTGGGCTGAAAAACTCAGCTGCGCCTGAAGGGCTGCTGAACCTCGGATGACAGCACCTGCTGTCACAGCAGTGACCGGCAGCTCATCTTCAGCGCATTTGCGAAGAATATGCCAGAAAGGGCTCCCAGCCAGTCAGCAGGCCTGCCCTACCTTCCCTGCTCATGCTACAGCCATGTGGTCCCTGGGAGAGAAGCCCATGGGAAAAGAAGGGAGTGTCGGAGTCCCCCAGGATGCAGCTTTTCCTGGGAAGGGTGGAGGGGAAGAGGAAGGAGAAAATGATTCTAGTGAAGCTATGCAAGATGGCTTTGGTTGCTGGCTTGGGCTGCAGAGGAAGGAAGAGAATCCAGCACGCCCTGTGCTGGTACATTATTTAAGATGCAACTGAATAATAGATCTTTCCATCACTTCATGAGCTAAACAACTATAGCCACTCGGGTTCTCAGTTCACCTTTGAGACAAATGCCTTCCAGAGAGAATCCACTGGATCTCTTTTTAAATGAAAAAAATAAACACAAAAGCTGTATGCAGAGTATGGAAGCACTTTATGATGACAAGAATCAATAGAAATTATTTATAATGTTCTCTAGGCTTTACAGCCAAACCCTGAGAACCCTCAGAAACTTAAGTGCCACAAGAGACTTCAGAGACCATCGACTATAACAACTCACTTCCCTACGAAGAAACTGAGAACTGGGACTGCGTGCTTCGGCTAAAGTCACCGAGCCAGTCAGAGGGAGAGCTGATACGCCACTACAGAAATGGTCTGTATGTAACTTTACACTACCTTTCCTTTACAAACTTTCATCTGCTCACTATAGAAACATCAGGAATCCACTCTTCTAACTTCTTGATGCATCTTCAATTCTGACTAGTCTGTGCAGCAAGTCTCCCCCAGTCAGTCGGTTGGATGTAGCCCGTAGTAATGTGCCCTGTCTTCTGGGGTTACCAAGATGACTCACACCAGGGAGGGGTTCCCAGCTGACGGGAAGTGGCTGGAAGTGACTAGCTGTCGCAGACGTGATACGATATGGGCTCCAATAAACACAGCATGTGCACACTAACCACTCACAGGCAAGAAGGCAGTTGAGTCAGCCTGAGCGAGGAAGTTCGCTGAGAGAGGAACAGGCTTCTAAAAATGAGCTCACCAGCCAGTTCCTTCCAAAGAAACGTTCTTTTCAAAAGCAGAAATGGTTAGTTTTGCTAAATTAATTCCCTCATATAAGTTCATTCTGCTTTGCCAGATCTATTTGGCAAGAGTCTTCCCAGGACTGGGAATGGGCTGCTGGTTTCTCACAGCACATATTCGCCTGGCTCCCCACTGTCAAGTTCCACGCCCCCGGGGACACACTGCTCTGGAAGGCATAAAAGACACCCCGCAACCCAGAACTGGGAAGGTTTCCTTTCAGACTGTGGCAACTAATGGATCTCTGATTGAAAACACACGGCTACATTTGGCACTTTACTTCCTCCTGAGAAGAACCAAAGTCCTCGAAGCTACACATCCTAGAAGAGTTCATTAATTGCTACTGATGACTAGAAAACACTATTTCCGCTGTTCACCTTGAACTCAAGCAACACAATCTAAAGTGCCTGCTGTGTTCTCTCATCTCCATTGAAGCTTTCTTTATTATAATAGCAAAGCTTTAACTGGCTTTTAATCATCTCTTCATTACAGCTTAATAACTGTTACCTACCAACAACAACTGTCCCAATAATTCTCTCTCACAATGCATTATGTCTGTTCCCTCCAAACACCTCTGACTTGTGACTAATGATACTGTCACTAACAGAAAAGATATAACTGCAGTATGTATTTAGTCCCGTGCTTACGCAGGGTACCTATCAGATGAGGCACACTATAATTAGAGTTTCCAAAGATGATGCCATTTTGTTTTGCGAACATAATGTTTATGTTTCAGGTGGATGATTAAAGTCCACAATAGAAAGAATTACCATATTAATTAATTCTAAATCCACGTTGACGCATGCATATAGGGAAAGTTTAGCGAACATTTGTATTCAAGGATGTGACATGAAATCTTTGCCCTGATAATTTAAATTTTTTTGGTCTATCTAGCTTCCTAAAACACAAACATGGATTTTACTCATGAGAATCTACCGAGAGTGGGCTGTCTCCACCAGTATCATTCCTGCAACCCTGAATTTTTGCCCCACAACACACACATGCATACAGTGTTGGGGGAAAAGAAACATAAATAGAAACTATAACCCATGAGCATTATAATTAGCTAAATATTAGTCTGATAGTTAATGTAGCATGCTATGCTCTGCAACTTACAATGCTGTGTGAGTGATGAAGGAAAGTTTCATTATGTTTTTAAGGTTAAAGACCTGATTTAACTTTAACCATCTGGCAGAGGCATTAAACAAATATCTGTACTGATTGAAAATGACTAAAGTACAAGTTACTAATAGAAGGCTTAGGATTTGGTGTCCATGCACAAACACGGTCAGGGATTGGGTGACAAAAACGGAGTATTTCTACCCTAGCTTTATATTTACGTAGGTAAAGTTCACATCATTCATTTTTCTAGGTCAAGGCAGGGTTACTTTTTTCCTATCTCAAGACTTCTAATTCCTACGACAATCCTGGGTAAAGCCTACTTTACAGACCACTGTAAGCTGCATTTTGAAGTAAAATACATTTACACATGAGGCTGTTGGGTCCTCTCCATTCTGGAGCGTTGTCAGAGGGCAAGTGAGATGCCCTTGATAACAGAGTGACGTCCGTCAGAAGTGCCCTTTTCATCCCACCCTACAAATGTCATACCCGCGAACCTTCAGCATTGCACAACAGCTCGTGGGAAGTGGAGAAAGGAATGAGGCTCAGGTCTTAAACAACTTCACGGAGTCTGCAGCACCCCTAGGAGAGCTCAGTGGACAAGAGCAAGATGCATGGGAAGGCATGAAGTCCATCAAATTGAACTGCCCTGGCTCTCTGGCCCATTCATTCTGTGCCCAACTTTCCTGATGGTGAGACCAAGGTTCACCTAGCTCTCCAAAACCAAAACGTCACCTCATATTTTAAGCACTATTTCCCAAGTCTCATATTTGAAGGGCTGCCTTCACAATTTTTGACCTATTCTCAAACTACTCATCCTGATAATTGACTGTTTTTTAAAAATCCAACTGTTTTACTTAATACTTATTTTTGCCTCATTCTAAGCAATCTATCCATGCAATAAATGAGTTAGGTGGCTTGCTTTATTCTTAAAGTACAATATTCATGCACAGTCATTGAAAAATAGGATCTGTCCTTCTCTGCAGAACCTGTATGTCTGTCTGGAAAACACCATTTGGGGGCCAGCAAGAAGCAGGGGAAATGCTTAATCAAATTCTTATGTATAGCCCTGACTGGTGTGGCTCAATAGGATGGGTGTCGCCCTGCAAGGTGAAAGGTCACCAGTTCGATTCCCAGTCGGAGCACATGCCTGAGCTGCAGGCCCGGTCCCTGGTTGAGGGCGCGCAGAAGGCAACCATTCAGATGGATGTTTCTCTTGCACATCAATATTTCTCTTTCTCTTTCTCCCTTTCCTCTTCTCTCTAAAAGTAGATAAAGTCTTTTAAAAAATTCTTGGGTATTTTTTCAATATGACAGTACTTAGTCTCTCTTCTGAGCTCACAGGTTATCGAGGCTGATGAAGCTTTGGATGCAATGACTGGTTGGATGATGGAGGCATCGGTTATTTCTAAGCCAAAAGGAAACCAGCACCTTCACTTTGCAGATCTGCTGGGGCTCTAGCAGTCAGTCACCAAGTTCTATTCCGAGAAGAGCATTTCCCAATTCAGTTAAGAAAATAGGAGAAGGCACCTTCCAACTCAGAACTCTGCCTCTCCTGCAACAATGCAGGCAGCATACAGGCCTCATCACCGCTTTCCTAGGTAACCTTTAAAACTGGAACTAGCTCTGGCTGGTGCGGCTCAGGTGGTTGGAATGCTGCCCCGCAACCGCAACCGAAGGGTTATGGGTTCAATCCCTGGTTGGGGCACCTGCCTGTACAGGAGGCAGCCAATTGATGTTTCTCTGTGGTATGTATGTTTCTCTCCCTTTTTCTCTCCTTAAAAGCAATGAAAAAAAAAAAAAAAAAGTCCTTAGATGAGGAAAATAAAAAAACTGGAACTAGCTATTGTTAGTATTGGATGTTGGGATTGATAACTTTTCAAATGTTATCTGATAACTTTTTCACTGCTGTTACATGGTCTTTAAAAAATGTTTAATGAGAACACCACCTCAGATCCTCATAAATGTGGTAGCTATATAGGCATCTACTAACAAGGATCATCATAAAAATTCTTGTGGGGGTGAAGTAGGTGCTAAGTAGCTTTAGGGAAGATTTCTTTTTTTAACGTTGGAAAGGTTCACATAATCATTGACGTTTTTAACCCACAAATGGGTGTTAAATGGGATCTCTGTGTCTTTGTTTCTGACCTGTAAGTACCTTTGGATTTAAGATCAAGAGAGACAATCATCCTGCCCCACCCACTCGATTTTCTAGGGAAAATGTCTCAGTACCAAGGCTGGCCAGCCCAAGGCCTTTCTGACCAGCAGTTTCCGGCCCCCTGATGACTGTTTAGGGTCTAATTAATCAATGAGCCCTTTTATAGGAAGTCAGCTTTCAACCTAGATAAATTAATCTGGGGCCACTGCTCCTTACTGGGAATTCTTTTAGGGATTAGGCAAAAAAAATTCTCTGACAGCTCACATTCTTGGTGGAAGTATGTTGAAAGTTTCAGCAATGATTACTAACCCTTCCTACCTCTTCACCCCACCCCAGGCACGCCCACACCCCACACCTCACACCACTCCCAAGCCAAATCTGCATGACTTTTAAAACTACCAGTACTCAGGACTACGGTGGCCCCGCCCTAGTTTCAAGAACATTATCTGCCTCCTACTAAGGAAATCTTCAGGAGGGAAAACCTTTGCAAACTCAAAAGCCATGGAGGAAGTTTATCATCTCCTTTGCATTCCTAGGCACTTCTGCAGAAGACAACTGGTTGGCCTATGACCTTCTGTCAATGTACAAAAAAACTAGATCAAAAGTTAAACAAATGTAGGCAGAAGTCCTAGCGAATGGAATTCCCCAGGGAGGGATGTAAAAAATTCATTGGTCATAAGCATTCGAGTGCCTCAAAAATAGTAATACTCCCTGTGTGGGGTGGAGCGTTTACTAAGAAACTGACGGGTCATTAACACAACAGGGATGTCTAGACTGTCTTATCCCCAAAGTTCCCTACTGGCATTCAAGGCCTTTCAAGAGAGTGTAAGTAACTCTCTTCATCCCTGACACCCACCTGGCACCTCCTATGTCCACTTCCTGATCCCACATACCATATCAGCCCAGGACCCAACACTTACATAGTTTCCAGCACTCTTTTTGGTTCATGTTGCTAGCTACCATTTCCTTAGGACCCACCCGCCACATGCCAGGCACCCTACATTATTTCATTCAGTCCTCACTCAACCCGATGAACTGGGGGCATTGTCAGCCCCATTTTTCATAGTGGCTTACACTGAAAGGTGTCTGTTCAAATGCCACCTTTTCTTCCCAGCAAGCATCCTTAGGGAGTGCGTACAGGGCATGTGTACCGAACACTCTCTCTCTCAGCCACAGGTATTCCAGCAGAGCAGGCTGCAGAGTCTAAAGCACAGTCCTCGATTTTCAGGTCTAACAGACTCTTCAAGGCAGAAATTGAGTACCACTCATCTATTAGCCTCTCACAGTGTAGGTGCTTATTTAAGTTATTAGAACTTATTAGCTGCCCAGTCCTGAAAAAAAGTTGCAGGCAGTATTTCAAGGAGGAAAATTCCCCTTCATCAATCTCTGGCATCCGCTCTGAAAGAACTCAAGGAACGCATCAAAAGCCACTGCTGTCTTAGTAAAGCAACCGCCCCTCATCTTCCCAAAGAGGGAAAGCTACAGCATCCTGTCCATATTTCTAATTAGTCTTGGCTGTTTGCACGCCTCCCCAGCACGACTGGGGCAGAGGCACCTTTTTATCATTTGTCATCCCCACATTGAAGTGAAGCTGTCCATGAAAATTTACTGAATAATCAAATTTTATTCTCTTTGGTAGGAGAATAACTGGCACTTTGCTACAAATGCAATTACTCTTACTAATTTCTCACTTAAAGCATCTTCTTCCCAGGTGTGTATGTAGATGTCACCCACTGACTGTCTCTCCTGGGAGTGACCCTGACAAAGGCAGACCTGTTCTCCAGGGTGACCGTCAGGGCACCCAGCCCAGACCACCTACAGCCCTGCAGAAGAGGGCCTCTCTCCCTCTCTGCTAAAATTCCCCGGGGCGGAGATGGCAGTGTGTGATCGCACGGCAGTTTCTTTGGTGGGAAGAGTCTCTGCTGAGAACCGCAGGGAAACCACAGCCATTACTCAGGGCAGAGAGCTGCCAGGGAAGCCCTGTTGCCTTTGAACTGAAGCGAAAATAGAGGTGGGAGGCTGTATTCCATTACTAAGCTCTGGAGCATTCACTCTCAAGTTTGTCCACACTTTGAGAATGTTAACAACCTGTAGCCAAAACTCTGATTATTTATAACTTAAAATAAACTACTGTGTAAAAGCAGACGCTTACAAATGAAGACAAAAGAAAAGGAACTAAATGACAGGTAAGATAATGCCAGAGTAGAAAGCATCCATTACTTTTTTTTTGTTGTTTCTTCCAAAAACTCCATCTTCATTTCCCACTGAAACCAACTTTTACCTATACTGCAGAGGCAGTGGATTTAAAGGGAAAATAAAGATCCGGTTTCTAAAGAGCTGTCAGCTTGTCTCAAGCACACATGCCTGTAACTTTGATACAGTAGAGTGTGGTTTGAAACAGAGGGAATACACAAAGGCACACATCAGGCCACACGACAGGCTGAAGAGACGCCTGCCTCCAAGGTAGCAGGGATCCAGGACAGAGTGCAAGACAGTTTCCCCTACTCGTGACTTAATCTGAAACCCAAGTGACTTGAGTGGGGTGGGGAGGAGGAGGGGGAGAGAGAATGAATATCCAGGAGCCCTGGAGGGCCAGCCTTACCCGCTCTGCCCTCAGCCCCTGCTCCGGCTGGGAGAATCCCAACTACCTACAGCACATCAGGAACGCCCAAACAAGCGCTCCCAGGCTCACTCGTGGCGACCCTTTTCCTAAACAATTAATGCAAGAGGGCACTTACATGGTGCCAACCTGACAGCTCCCGCCGGGGTGGAAACCCGCGATCTCCTCGCACTAGCATCTCCGGCGCGGGTCCCGCGTGGGCCCCGCTCCTCCTCCTTCTCCACGCTGCGGGTCAGTCCTCGGACCTGCTGCCCGGGTGCCGGCCCGCGGGGACCCACCCCTTTGTCCCTCCTCCCGCGGTGGCGGCGTAGGTCCGCCCCCTGCCAGAGCTCAGCGCCTCTGTGCCCGTCGCGCGGCCCGGGAAATTCTCAAATAGGCCGCTACCACCCCCGCGCGGCCTGGGGGAAGGCAAACCGGCGCCGCACCCCCGAGGCTCCCGCAGCAGGCGGCGTCACCCGCGACTCCCGGCTGGGGGTGGGAGACCGCGACGGCCACAAGGAGACCCCGCGGCCCTAGCGTCCTGCTGCCCCGACTGCCGCACCATTACCCACCCCCGGCCGGCCCGATGGTTCGCTCCGCGGCGCGCACTGGGGCCCCAGGTCCGGCTCCAAGCGCGCGCGCCCCGGGAAGCGCTGCAAATTGTGCCGAGGAGAGCTGGGGACTGGCCTGCTAGTCTGTGGGTGCTAACCTGGAGGTCGCATGGACATCATATACCAACACTTTTTGGAGAGGTTTACGGAGCCTCTTCAGTTCTCTTGCGAAAGAAAGAACTGGAGAAACTCCAAAGTTTTCTCTCCCGACCTGAGGCCTGCCCTGCCAGCCAACACATACATGGCATTCACTTTGCCCCACATTTCTCTACTCAGCAACTGATTACCTGAATTCCAAGGGTATAAGATATTGGTTTTAAATAATAAAACATGAATTTTCAGGAAATATACATCTGGTTATGCCTCTGACACATTTCCAACAACTCCGAGATTGAACTCCCCTCCCTGCATCAGCTTTTAAAGGCTACCAATACTAGGTCACCAATACTTAATGGCAGGATTCATCTAATTCAGCTCAGTACACTTATTCGTATTAAAAAACTCTATGTACAAGAATTGTGCAAGATAAATAAAAGCTTCCTTATTTTAAGGGCATGTAAATTACTTGGAGAATCAAAGCAGGTCTGCTGATTTAAAATATAATGTTGGATTTGAAATATAAGGAAACCACGTTGCAAGAGAAAAAAGTGCGGCCCACCCTGCTCTTCTCTTAAATTGAAAAGCAAGACTTCGCCCGGGCTCACACGTAGTAAGTAAAAGGTAAAGGGTTGATAGGATACAGATGTCGGGCTCTCTCCCTGAAAAGTTGCTTCACTTCCTGCCTCATCAAAACAAGTTTGGCAGTTTATGTGGGAAAACAAGTCCCACGGATGCCTCTCGGCAAGTGTCAGGCTGCTGGCCTGCTTTGCAGTAGCTACGTGCACGCTTCTGAATCAAGAGCACTGGGAGCAACCTTTCCCCAGGTTCCTTCAGGTCTCCGGAACCACACGTTTCGGTCGTCTCCCTGGTGTAGGGTGTTACTCTCCTCATCTATGCACCATTTAAACAATGTTTCCAAAATTAGGTGGTGCTGACTAATAATAACAGTGACAGCATTTGTGAACTGGTCACACCTTAGTGATGAGATTATACCACCAGCATTTAACAAGGAAGAAAGGAATCCAGAATGTGGCAATTACATCTGCCCAATTATTCCTTTTCTTTTTCTTTCTTTCTAGAGTTGTGCTGTTCCATGTGATGACCACTTGCCACATGGGGATATTTTAGGTATTTAAATTTAAATTAACAAAAATTAAAGGAAATGAAAAATTCGGTTTCTTAATCACACTAATCCCATTTCCAGGGCTCAATCAGCAGCCACATGCAGCTAATGGCTGGCACGCTGGACAGTGTAACTACAGAAATACTCGATCGCCGAAGAAAGTCCTAATGAACTACACTGCTCTGAATGATGAGATACTCCTATAGTAGAAATACCAATGTCCTGGCACAATAAATAGTTCTAATTCAGATCATTGTTGAAAACACACGATTCAATCAATACCCTAGTATTGCTAGTGGCAGGATAAATCAATACAGCTCTTTGGAGAGGCAATTTATAGGCTATATTTTTCACATGTGAAGTCGTACATTTAAATTTAAACCCCACTCCTAGAAGTTGTTTCTCCAAAGAACTTCTATCCAACAAGAAATTACTCAACACCTTCTGTAAAGCCAGAACCTCCTGATAAAAGACTCAGGCTCTCACCTGAGGGAGCTCAGTCTTCTCCAGTAGACAATCAGTAAGTGACCAAAAACGGAAAGAAGGGAGGGAGGGAGGAACCGTGTAAGTGGTGATATTCCTGGAAAGCTTAGGGTGGTCTGAGGGCTTTCAGAAGAGGTTCCTCACCCAGACTAAGAGGATGCGGTTTGCGGAAGGCTTTCCAGAGATGGGGTTACTTACATGTTCTAAAGGATGGGCATGAATGAGTTTGTGAGACAAAAAGATGGGGGCGGGGGGTGGGCTTTCCAGGTAAAGGGAATAAATAACAAGCGAAGAAACAAGGAATGAAGAGACCATGGACTTGCTCTTGAGGTGCCAGGAGGTGAACAAAGCAGAAAATGAGATTAGATTGGCATTTTATACAGATCACTGTCAGCTTCTTGGAAGATGGGTTTAATATATGGGAGTTGGGGGGAGGGTGTCAGTAAGAATGACAAGACCAGAAAAAAAAAAAAAAAGCATTGATATGGGAATGCAGGTAAGAGATGACGAGATGTGTTAGGCAGTGTCAGACAAAAGGGCCAATTCAACAGAAATTAAGGAAGTATGATCAGCTGACTGGGTGACTGCCTGATCAGAAATGAGACAAGGAAGAGAGGAGTGGAAGGTAACTCTCGGGTTTCTGGCTTAACTAGGTAGATGACAGTGCCTTTTGACCAAAATAGAGAACATAGGAATGGGAGCAGATCTTGGGAGGGGCTTGAGGAAGAATGAAGAATTTAATTAAGGACCGATGGAGTTTCCAGGGCTATGGATCCTCCAGGTGGAGATGTTCAAGTGGCTGCAACGTGCTGGGCACTATGAGCACTTTGATAGAGAGATCTGAGGTGGAGGAACAGATCTGGGAATCATCAATATGTCAAGAAAGCCGAAGTCTCACAGAACTGGAACAAATAATCCAAAAATTTATATGGAGCCACAGAAACCTTCTTTGAAGAAGAACAAAGTTGGAGGAATCATACTACCTGATTATCAAAGTATACTAGAAGGCCATAGTTATCAAAACAGCATGACACTGGCATAAAAACAGATACAAGAATCAATGGAACAGAATACAGAGCCCAGAAAATAAACCCATGCCTTTATAGTTAATTAACATTTGACAAAGGAGGCAAGAACATACAATGGGGTAACAACAGTCTATTCGATAAATGCTATTGGGAAAATTGGTCAGATATGTGTGAAAGAAACTAGACCACCTTCTTATATCATACACAAGAATAAACTCAAAATAGATTAAAGACTTAAATGTAAGATTCAAAACCATAAAAATCCTAGAAGAAAACACAGGCAGTAAAATCTGGGACATTTCTTATAGCAACATTTTTTCTGATATATCTCAGGCAAGGGAAATAAAAGAAAATGTAAACAAATGGGACTGCATCAACCTAAAAAGGTTTTGCACAGCAAAGGAAACCATCAACAAAATAAAAAGTTATCCCACTAAATGGGAGAATATATTCACCAATGATACATCTGATAAGGTGTTAATAGCAAATATTTATTTATAAAGAACTTATAATAAGACTCAACAACAACAACAAAAAGCAATACAATTAAAAAATAGGAAAAGGATCTGAATAGATGCTTCTCCAAAGAGGGCACACAGATGGCCAATAGACATATGAAAGGATACTCAGCATCACTAATCATCAGAGAGATGCAAATTAAAGCCACAATGTGATATCGCCTCACACCTGTCAGAATGGCTATCATCAATAAATCAACAAATAACAAGTGTTGGTGAGGATGTGGAGAAAAGGGAACCCTCATGCACTGTTGGTGGGAATGTAGATTGGTGCAGCCAGTGTGGAAAACAGGATGGAGTTTCCTTAAAAAATAAACATGGAATGGCCTTATGACCTGGCAATTCCAATTCTGGGAATATAACTAAAGAAACCTAAAACACTAATTCTAAAGAATATATGCACTCCTATGTTCACTTCAGCATTTACAATAGCCAAGATCTAGGGGCAGCCCAAGTGCCCATCAGTAGATGAGAAGGTAAAAAGCTGTGGTTCCATTTACACAATGGAACACTACTTGGCTATAAAACAGAAGGAAATGTTACCTTCTGTGACAGCATGGATAGACCTGGAGAGTATCATGCCAAGTGAAATAAGCCAGTCAGAGAAAGACAAGTACCATATGATTTCACTTATATGTGGAATTTGATAAACAAAGAAACAAACAAACTAGAAACAGAACAGACACAGAGAACAGACTGACAGCTGTCAGGAGGGAGGGGTTTTAACCTCCCAGGATTGTGTCTGGAGAATGGCTGATATTCTGCCAGCTTCAGAGAAGGGAGGGAAAACAAGCCTGGCAGAGGTACCCATTCCATTCTCCGCTTGCTCTGTAGCTGGTGATTGGAAGACACTCTGCAACAACGTTAAAAAAAGAAAAAGAAGAAGAAGAAGAAGGGAGGGGTTTTGATGGCTGGGTGAAAAAGGTAAAGGGATTAAGCAAACTCCAGTAGGCAGACAATACTGTGACTGCAGGGGGTGGTGGCTGGGGGGCAGGGGGAAGGGGGTACAGGGAGGATAAATGATGACCGAGGGAGACTTGACGTGGTGATGAACACACAATGCAGTGTACAGATGATATGTTATGGAACTACATGTATGAGACTCGCATGATTTTATTGGTCAATGTCACCCCAATAAATTCAATAAAAATATTTTTAAATAAAGAAAGAGAGCTGAAGTGATAAAAGGAAATGGAACCACAGACACACCTCAGAGATATTGCAGGTTCAGTCACAGGCCACAAAAATAAAGTGAGTACTTCAATAAAGCAAGTCATAATCCTTTTGCTGGTGAAGCGTCTTGCCTTGAATTTTTAAAAACACATCTGTGAAGCACAATAAAGTGCAGGGCAATAAAATGAGGTATGCCTGTGTTCAGAGACACCCTGTAAACTGAAGCTGGAGAGGATTAAGGATAGGATGCATCCTTGGGAATGCCAACAATTAGGGAGCAAGCTCACATCCCCAGCACAGACACCAAAGAGAAACTGCCAGAAAGATGGCAAAAATCCACTGGAGACAAGTGTCCAAAAAGTCAAGGGAAGAACGAATTTCAAGGAGGGGAGAATAGCCAACAACAAGCAACTGTGCAGTCAGTTAAGGTAAAAACAGAAGATGCTAATAAGAAGAGGACCACCGCTCACCTTGGCTAGAGCTGTTTCAACGGACACAGGGGACTAGAGGTGAGATTACAGTGGGTGACCGGGAAGTGAGGCAGCACGTCACTGTGTGCCCATCTATAAGAATGCAGGACGGAAACCATCCATGTCCAATGACAGAGAGCTATAACATGACAGCAAATTAACTTAATTGGCATAGCAAGCCATCATTTAAAATTCTAATAAGGAAGTCTATACAGCAACAAGGAGAAGGACATGATAATCAATGAAAAAGAACACAAATCTTTTCTATGATGGCAACCATGAAAACTACAAAAAAGATTTGGAAAGTATGTAGCAACATAATTTGATGAAAGGATAGGGTTGTATGCATTTTAAATTGTAGTTGTTTGTGCAATGGCAATTTTTTAAACACAATGTATGAGGTCTCTGAAACAACTTGGTCAGAAGACCTGGAATGTGATAAACTTAATACCTTTAATCAGATTTCCTCACGAATGTTAAGATTTAGGGACACACACACGTGCATACATACACATATTTGTGTACACAGGTCTGTGCAGAAGGTGTCCAGCCATGTGATATGAAACACAGAGACATTTATTGAAGAAGATACAAGACACAAGAAACACTGTACATTTGACAATGACACTCAGTCCCCTTCAAAGTAGGCACCTTGGGACCTCACATAGTTCTCCCAATCACCATCAGCTGCCCCGTCAGCTGAGGTTCATTTTCCTGAACCTCATCAATGGTCCAAAATCTCTTCCCTTTCAAAGGTGATTTTAGTTTTGGGAAAAGCCAGAAGTCACTGGACGTCAAATCTGGGCTGTAGGGGAGCTGAATCACCTGGGTGATTTGATGTTTCACCAGAAAACTCTGTATGAGCCAAGATGCATGAACAGGCATGTTGTGATGAAGCTGCCAATCACCAGTTGCTCATAGCCATGACCTTCTGAGTCATCCATAGTTTCTATGGAGGAATGTTCAAAATTAACACAAAATTTGATGCAGATTTGTTGCTGTACTCAGTCATTTTTATGTTTTTTCTTTATTTTAAAATATGTATATTTGCTCTGTTTCTCTCTATCTCTCTACACACACACCCCCAAAATCACATTTTCTTTCCAAACATTGGCAGTCATCATACTTCAGTATGCATTTCCTATGAGTAATGTTTTACATGCCCACAAAACCACTATCATGCTTAAGAAAACTAATTCCATAATATGTAATAGACAATCCTATTTAAATATCAGCAAGGCCAAGAATGTTTTTATTGTAGCTGATTGTTTTTTTGAAGTAAGAATTACTTTAGGTTCTAATTAAGGTTCATCCATTGCATTTGATTGTTTTATTTCTTGGGAGTCTATAGTCTTTTTAGTCCAACCTTATCATTTTTAATTATATTTTATTGATTATGTTATTACAGTTGTCCCATTTCTCCCCCATCATTCCCCTCCACCCTGCAAACCCCCTCCTACCCACATTTCCCCCCCCTTTAGTTCATGTCCATGTGTCATAAGTTCTTTAGCTTCTACTCTTCCCACACTATTCTTGCCCTCCCCCTGTCTATTTTCTACCCACTGTCTGTGCTACTTGTTCTATGTACCTTGTCCCCCTCTCCTCTTCCCATTCCCCTGTTGCTAACCTTCCATGTGATCTCCATTTCTGTGTTTCTGTTCCTGTTCTAGCTGTTGGCTTAATTTGCTTTTGTCTTAAGTCTGGTTGTTAATATCTGTGAGTTTGCTGTCTTTTTACTGTCCTATTTTTTATCTTCTTTTTCTTAGGTAAGTCCCTTTAACATTTCATATAATAACGGCTTGGTGATGATGAACTCCTTGAACTTGGCCTTATCTGAGAAGCACTTTATTTTCCCTTCCATTCTAAATGACAGCTTCGCTGGATAGAGCAATCTTGGATGGAGGTCCTTGCCTTTCATGACTTGGAATACTTCTTTCCAGCCCCTTCTTGCCTGGAAGGTCTCTTTTCAGAAATCAGCTGACAGTCTGATGGGAACTCCTTTGTAGGTGACTATCCCCTTATCCCTTGCTGCTTCTAGAATTCTCTCCTTCATTTTAATCTCGGCTAATGTAATTATGATGTGCCTTGGTGTGTTCCTCCTTGGGTCCACCTTCTTTGGGACCCTCTGAGCTTCCTGGACTTCCTGGAAGTCTATTTCCTTTGCCAGATTGGGGAAGTTCTCCTTTATTATTTGTTTAAATAAGTTTTCCACTTGATGCTCTTCTTCCCCCCCTTCTTGTACCCCTATAATTCAGATGTTGGGACGTTTAAAGATGTCCTGGAGGTTCCTAAACCTCTCCTCATTTTTTTGAATCCCTGTTTCTTCCTTCTTTTCTGTTTGTTTGTTTGTTTGTTTCTTCCTTCTGGTCCACTCCATTGATCTGAGTCCCAGTTTTCCTCCCATCACTATTGGTTCCCTGTGTGTTTTCCTTCATTTCACTTATTGTAGCCTCCATTTGTTCATCTAATTTGCGACCAAAACCAACCAATTCTGTGAGCATCCTGATCACCAGTGCTTTGAACTGTGCATCTGTTAGGTTAGCTACCAGTGCTTTGAGCTGTACATCTGATAGGTTGGCTACCTCTTGGTCGCTTAGATAAATTAGCTCTAGGGCCCCTATCTGTTCTCCTGTTTGAGCCATCCTTGTTTTTTTTTTTTTTTTTGGTCTGGTAGCAGCTGTTACAGTGAGGGGCGGAGCCTTAGGTGTTCACCAGGGTGGGGCAACCCAGTTGCTGGGTTGTGATGCTGGATGTGAGGGCGGGGTCCAAGAGGGAACAATGGCGCTTGCTCCGCTGTGTCATGGACTCCAGTCCCTTCCACCGCTTTCCCCAAGCAAATTGGGCACCTCTGGCGCTGATTTCCATGTGTGCGGGCTCGTTCATGTTCTAGGACCCCGTGGGTCTCTCCAATGAACTCTTCCTTGAGGCTGGGATTCCCTCCCAGCACCCCAACACCCACAAGTGTTCTCAATCGGTGCTTTTTAGGCTTTATTCCCAGCGCTGGGGCCCTGCGCTGCACAGTTCGTCTGGATCGCTGCCCGTTTTCGCCTGGTTTATCTGCGTGCGAATGTGTGACCACAGTCAACTGCCTTGTGTGCCTCGCTTGGTCTGCTCGTTGCCTCTCTGCGCCCGGTAACCGCTGCCTGTGCACCCAGGACCACCAGCTACCGCTTCTTCCCGCCACAACCCCTCCACACTGGCCGCCGACTCCGCCCCCTTACCTGTCTGGGTGAATTGTTGTCAGACTTCCATACAATTCAATCCTCTACCTGTTCTGGTTGGGTTTTTGGTTGTTTTTTTTGTTCTATATTTTTGATGTCCTTAATCTTGATTGTGAGAGGAGGCACAGTGTGTCTGTCTACGCCTCCATCTTGGCCGGAAGTCCTCAGTCATTTTTAATGCGATGGCCACACAGTACACAGGCTCACTCAACAGCTTCTACCACCCCCACTGACTAGTACAGTGAAGTCATCATTGTTCACACATGCACATTCCAGTTCACTCTCCTTGGGTGCCAGGTTACACCAAAGTCACGCAAACCATTATCATATTAACTATGGCTGGACTTTTTTGAACAAATCTTGGGGCTGTGTGTGTATGTATTTGCAATATGATTATAAAGTCTCATTAAATGAGAGCAAAGCAGTCTGACATTGAAAAGTTTACAGGTTAGCTGAGCCATTTAGTTGCTTTGTACACTGAGGAGCAGCCTGGAGTCATAAAGACACTCTCCTTCAACAAACATGTCTTGAATGCCTGCCATGTGCCCTGGGGTGGATACAGAGAAGAAAAAGGCAATATAGAATGAAGGGGGCTTGCTCACAGTGTGATAAAGATGAAGACAGGTAAACACATGATGACAAGGCACAAGAACTGCTGAAGTACAGGTATGACTAAAGCGCTGAAGCAGCAGCTAAAACTCTACCCATGGGAGGGGCACTTTTCAAGAGAAAAGGCCTGGCATCTCCTCACCTTCCCAGTGGCAGCCTCTTCTCTCCTGACCCCTCTTACCCTTCTCAGTCCAAACAACCATATCA
The DNA here is from genome assembly GCA_004027475.1 of Anoura caudifer. Taxonomy (NCBI): domain Eukaryota; kingdom Metazoa; phylum Chordata; class Mammalia; order Chiroptera; family Phyllostomidae; genus Anoura; species Anoura caudifer. The sequence goes on along the minus strand of PVKU01001531.1, from coordinate 110,594 downwards.
ATAACCCAGGACATTCACCTAAAGGACTCCTTCCACAAGCAGCCAGCCACCCCTCAGACCCTACAAAATAACATCCAGGAGAGAGACATCAAAACTTCTGTTCCACAGTGGCCAGTGTGGGTCAGTTGGTTGGAGCATCATCCCATAAACCAAAAAGTTGCAGGCTAGATTCCCAGTCAGGGCACATGCCCAGGTTGCGGGTTCAGTCCCCAGTCAGGGGATGTATGAGAGGCAACCAATCAATGTTTCTCTCTCACATCGCTGTTTCTCTCCCTCTTTCCCCCATCCCGTCCCCTCTCTCTAAAATTAATAAGCATGGCCTTGAGTGTGGATAAAAAAAAATCTCACTAAAAAAACCCTTCTGCTCTGCCCCCATGCCTTCACTTTTAGTTATTTTTTAAAGTATATTTTATTGATTATGCTATTACAGTTGTCCCAATTTTTTCCCTTTTGCCCCCCTCCACTGGTTCCACCCTTCCCTCCCGTGATCCCTGCCATAGTTCATGTCCATGTGTTGTACACGGAAATTCTTTGGATTCTATATTGCCTATACTGTTCTTATTTTTTGTAGCTACCCAATTATGCTTCTAAATCCCTATACCTTTTCCTCATTCTTCCCCTCCCCCTCCCCCTCCTAGCTTATAACCCTCCAAATGATCTCTGTATCTATGATTCTAGTCCTGTTCTGGTTGTTTTTGTTTTTCAGATTCAGTCTGTTGTCATTTTCATGTTAATAGTTTTGATCTTCTTCTTTTTCCTAAATAAGTCCCTTTAACATTTCACATAATTAGGGCTTGGTGATGATGAACTCCTTTAGCTTTACCTTGTCTAAGAAGCACTTTATATGTCCATCAATTATTAATGATAGCTTTGCTAGGTAGAGCAATCTTGGATGTAGGTCCCTGCTTTCACAACTTTGAATACTTCTTGCCAGTCCCTTCTTGACTGCAAAGTTTCTTTTGAGAAATCAATGGATAGTCTAATGGGAACTCCTTTGTAGGTAACTCTCTGCTTTTCTCTTGCTGCTTTTAAGATCCTCTCTGTATCTTTAACCTTTGGCATTTTAGTTATGGTGTGTCTTGGTGTGGCCCTCTTTGGGTCCTACTTGTTTGGGACTCTATGTGCTGCCTGGACTTATATGTCTATTTCCTTTGCCAAATTAGGGACGTTTTCTTTCATTATTTTTTCAAATAAGTTTCCAATTTCTTGCTCTTCCTCTTCTCCTCTAGCACCCCTATGATTCGGATGTTGACTGTTTTAGAGATGTCCTGGAGTCTTCTTAAACTCTCCTCATTTTTTTTTCCTGAATTCTTGTTTCTTCTTTTTATTCTGGTTGAATGTTTATTTCTTCCTTATGTTCCAAATCACTGATTTGAATCCTGCCTTGCTTCCCTTCACTATTGCTTTCCTATAGATATTTTCTTTATTTCCCTTAGTACGGTCTTTGTTTTTTCTCTTATGCTTTTGCCATTTTCAATGAGATCTTTAAGCATTCTGACCACCAGTGCTTCGAACTCTGCATCTGATAGGCTGGCTATCTCTGCATCACTTAGTCCTTTTTCTGGGGTTCTGTTCTGTCCCTTTACTTGGGCCATATTTCTTTGTCTCCGGATTTTGGCAGCCTCCCTGTGTCTGTGTACTAGATAGAGCTGCTTTGATTCCATTTTAGTGCACCTGTTAAGTCGTACCCGGTGGAGTCTTGGGTATTCACCAGAGCAGAGCAACTGTGGCTCCATGTGTGGAGGAGGGGTAGAAGAGAGGACAATGACGCTGCTGGCTGACATCTGGGGGCTTGCCTGGCCCTTGCCCCATTTCCAGTCACTTCACCCATTTCCCATGTGAGACTGGCACCCCTCCAGCTGCTGTCCTGGTTGTGGTTCCCTGGGTGGGTAGGTTTGCATATATACCAGAGTTTACTGCCAGAAGTTATGAAGCTTTATATTTTTCCTCCCACACTGGATCCCTGGGCTGCATGGTCTGGCTTGGGGCAGGCCTCGCTCACTCACAAGGTGTACCCTGATCTTTACCCACCACGCATGAATGTGGCGCTGCCACTGCCTCACCTTGCTGCCTCTCGGCCTCTCCATCCCCAGCTAGCTGCAGCCACATGGAGTTCTCTCCTCCCTGACTTCCTGTCTCTGCCCCTCCTACATATCTGGATGAATATAGCTTCTTTAAATCCTCGGTTGTTGAACTTCTGTACAATTCTGGGTGTTTTTCTGAGTGATTTTCTGGCAGTTCTGGGTGTTTTTCATTTTTAAGTTAGTTGCGTTCCTTCTTATGGTTGTGCAATGAAGCGAGGCTTGTCTACCTACACCTCCATCTTGACTGGAAGCCTCATGCCTTCACTTTGTTATTTAATACTACTATTGTTCACTTTCAAAGTTGAATTCCACATGTATGTACCTGAGAAAGGTATTGTGAACACACAGCAGGAAGGCAGCTGTCCACAAGCCAGGAAGAGGGCCTTCAAAAAGAACCTGCACCTTAATCTTGGAATTCTCACCCTCCATAATTGTATGGGGGGAAATGTCTGTTGTTTAAGCCACCTAGGCCGTGGTACTTTGTAACGGTCACCTGTGCTAAGATTGCCTCTAAATCCTGCATGAGCTGACCTTGCTGCCTCCTCCATCCTCAACTCATCCTCCACTCTCCCAAGCTTACTTCCCAGAGCCACACTGGCCTTTCTTCATGGCTGTTGTGGTTGACACCCTGCCAAGCTTCTTCCTGCTCCAGAGCCTTGGTTCAAACGCTCTGCCTGGACCACAGAGCCAGCTCTGCCTAGATTTCTCTTTCCATCTAATGAAGGAAGTACCCCTTGAGGGGGCTACCAGGAAGTAATGCCCTCAGGAGAGAACCAAGTTTAAGTTAAAGCAAAGAGACAGAGTCCAGGTGAATGTTTTGCTTACTGAGGAACAATCATTTGAGAGCACAGGGCAAAGGTGTGAAAAGATGGGGCCAGTGGTTGCTCTGCTTGGAGCATGAGAAACCTAGAGGGACTCTCACAGAAAGGGAGAGTATCCCAAACAAACAAAGGAGCCTATTACCCACATCTCCCCTTTTTAACAACATCATCATCATCATCATCATTATTACAATTGGTAATACATTGGCATGGCTGTTATTAACACTACAATGAAAAGAAGTTAGAGTAAGTGCAAAAGTGATGAAAACAAGTGATCAGACTTAGAGGGAGACAATGTTCTCAGTTCTCAATGGATGGTACCTCCCATTCACCCTCTCCTCTCCTACTGATGGCACAAATCCCAAACCCAGAACCCTCTCCATGGTGTTTCTGGGCATATGATGGGGTTAGCTGGCCACAAAGTTGACAAAAATGTAGCTGTGCAATTCAGAGTCAGCTATGCGCTGGATGGATTATGAGTCTGAGGAGGCCCTGGACTGGTGTTGGGGGAGTTCTGGTTGGAAGGCCTGGCCACACCCTTTGGAGGACAGTCTGGTGTAGACAAGACCTGCGAGGGAGAGAGCTCTGCCTGCGCAGGCTGCCCCGGGTCCTCAGAGGCACTGCGCTCTGTGTTTCACAGCTTTTATAATTTTACTCCTGCTTGCACTGCAGGCTATATGACATCCACACTCTTTCGGTCACAGGCTCTACTTCTTAACCCTCCATTAAGAAAAAAGATGCTGCCCTGGCTGATGTAGTTCAGTGGATTGGGCGCGGGCCTGTAAACAAAAGGATTGTGGTTCGATTCCCAGTCAGGGCACATGCCTGGGTTGCAGGCCAGTTCCCCGCAAGGGACACACAAGAGGCAACCATACATTGATGTTTCTCTCCCGCTCTCCTTCCCCTCTAAAGATAAATAAAATGTTTTTAAAAAAAAGATGCTGATAAACAATGATCAATGAAATGAATGTTATGTGCCAAAAGCTTTCAAACACTCTTTTGGCTCACTTTTTTACAGATTTTATTTATTTATTTCTAGAAAAATGGAAAGAGAAGGAGCGAAACATCAATGTGAGAGAGAAACATTGAGCAGTTTGCCTCTCACACACACCTCAACCAGGGACTGAACCCACAACCCAGGCACGTGTCCTGACCAGGAATTGAACAGGTGAACTTTCACCCTGAGGGCTGGCACCCAACCTACCGAGCCGAGCCACACTAGTCAGGGCTAGCTCCTTTAATGCAAATCCTGACAATGTCTCTGCCTGCTTGCTGTTACCACCCTACTTTAGAGATGAAGAAAAGGAGCTTTGGAGAAGAAAAACCCAGGGGTCATCACAGAGCAGATGGTGGATGAGAATCCAAACTCAGGTCTGTCAGATTCAAAGCCCCTTCCCATCACTGCGCCCTGGCCCCTGTGTTCACTGTGAGACAACTGCATGCAGTGCGGGGAGAGGCGGGCTATGTTTGTTAGTGTTGTTTCCCTTTGATTCCTTTTTTTAATTAAAGGATTTTAGAGAAAGAGAAGAAGGGGGCAAAACATTGATTTGTTGTTCTACTTATTTATGCATTCATTGGCTGATTCTTGTATGTGCCCTGTCAGGGATCGAACCTGTAACCTTGGTGCATTGGGATGATGATCTAACCAATTGAGCTACCAAGCCAGGGCGCCCTCAGGCTCCTTTTAACAGAACTCTAGAGGGTTTCTGTGGACACAGCACTTGAACAACGCTGGGGCATCATGTCTGTGAAACTCTTCCTGTGCAACATTATAAAGGTAAATGCCACAGATGCCATTTGACTCCAGCCCACGAGCTGGTGAGTTAGAATCCTTGATTCAAATGTGATTCTGGGGTCTACCTAGATTTTGGAGCTCCCTCTCCCTACATAAGTACCTGTTTAAAAAACACACAGTAAGTTCTTCATTGAGTAAAATGGCCCTCCTCTCACAGGTGTGGGAGGGAATCTGAGGTGAGAGAGGCCCAGGGGACTGTCTGCATAAGGCACACAGTCCTCCAGGGAAACCTGCACGACCTCTGGCAACACCTGAATTGCTTAAAAAAAAAAAAAAAAAAAAAAATATATCACCAGAATCCTCTAACCCTAAGAATCAGTATCCCTGATGGACACTGATTAAAGTTGTTGAAGAGTTGCCTAGATTTTCAGAGAAGTCTCAGAGCTGAAAGGGGCCTTAGAAAAATGCTGCAAACAGATAGTGTTCCAGGGTAGCCATGCAAATTAGCACGGCCTCTTAAAACAAAGGAAGCTGGGCCCTTCCAGGAGGCATTCGATAAACATGGAAAGTGGGCTGGTAGCATTTCTGTTTCTATAGGACAGAGCCCTGAATTTCTCCGATGATTTAAGAATCACCTGACACATCCAAGACCCATCCCCTGAGATTCGGATTCAGTGGGCATGAAAGGGGCCTGAGGAATTGACATTTTTAGCACTCATCCTCAGATGAGTCGCATTATGAGGGGGGTTTGGGGAATTCTGCTGAAGAAACCATGTTAAGGTTCTCTGACACAAGACAGAAAGATTGCCATTTTGAAGGTCAGAAAATAATTCTCTCTGCAAAATGTTGCCTTTGGTTTACAAAAGAAAACATCTAGTCCTACAGTTCTTTTTATTAGGCTTATTTACATATATATTTGCATATAGACATAATTTAGATTTCAATCATTTTCATATAGATGATATTTGTTCATTTACCCAAACCATACAGTAGATAATAAAAATGTAGCAAAATGCAATTAAAATGTCACCATCCAGAGCAAACTAGTGTTAGCACCTGGAGGAGCATCCTTCCAGGTACCTCCCCGAGCAGATGAGCATGCAGATATCGTGTGCAATGTCATACACTCGGGCTATGCCAGACACACTCTTCCTCTAACTGTTATTCCACATAAGAAGATTGCTTGACCATGTTTTCCTGGCAATATATAGAGCTGTATCGTCATTTTTACCTGCATAATATTCCATTTGTATGAATATAGTACTGTACCCTGCTAAATAAATTCTTGTGTTTGAAGGTCTTTTTACAATTGGTATGGGGAAAAGAAAAAAATCAGATGGATGAAACTCCTAGGGTTTATTTTGCAGTGATAATGAGGAAGCAAGTAGCTTGTGAGACTTAGGCCGAATCTGTAAGATGTATATAGTGTAGATAGTAAGTTAGTAACTGTAAGATGTGTTAAAGATAAACAACAACTGGAGCATTTGTATGTTAAATATAGATGAAAAGAATGAAACAAATGAGAGTGTTACTTAAAAATAGAATGAGATAGAGGGGGAGAAAGTAAATCTTAAATAGTAATCATAGTTAATAAAATATACTTAATATAATACACATTTCATGTATAATTTTATTTTAGATATATAAATATAAATATTATATAACTTATTATCTTATTGTTAATGACAAATATTTCCTATTTAATAAAATATTAATATTATATAAAGCTTAGCTCACGTCACCTCCAGATTGACAGCTATGTCATCCCTAAATTGGTCACCCATTGGTGACATCCAATATATCCAAAGCTAGCCCCAAAAATCCTGTGTGCTGAAACACAGATAAAACACAGATTGCAGGTGAGCTATCGGCCAGGCGTTCTTGCCCTGCATTCCTCCGACAGAGCAAGCATGAGCTGGACTCAGATACCTTCTCTCTGCTGAGACCCTCGTTCAACCTCAGCTCTGGTCTTTGTGAGCGCACCCTTGTCCTGGAAAGCAGACGCCGCAGAGACACAGGACAGGTGAACACCACAGGCACAAGCTTCCCCAAGTGTAGACCTTGTACCTGATTCATATCCCAACCCAATTGTATTAATGTGTTCTAGATCCCTTCCCCTTCTTGCTGTGTGTTTTCATGTTGAAATAATTGAACAAATGGTGCAAGTGGGCCAGCTGATTTTGGTCTCTGAGTGTCTGTGTCCCGTGACATCTGGGAAAGCTTGCCTGGCTGTGTCCTTGGGGGTCAAGATGCATGAAGCTCATCTGCACCGCTCCTAGAGAAGCAAGCAGGGTGTGGAGCAACAAGGAATAAAATTGAACTTACAGAAGGTACATCCAACTCTTTGCTAACCTGGGTTGTGAGACTGAGATTAACACAAGAGTGGAAACATCCATTTAATTTCAGGAATGTATGGGGCTTTCAGGTTTTTCTGACTCCTAAAATTATTATCTAAGGTTTTAAATAAATCCATCAAGATTTATTTCCAAGAGATTTAGAGCTCTCTGAGATTTACATTCTGTGCACTAAATCACATAAAGCATTTTCTATTATTTTTCTGAAGAAATGCTAGCTATCTGCCCCTGCTAGAGCCATCTTCCAGTTGATGAAGTATTTTGATTCTTGTTCTCAATCTTCAGAAAGCGTCCCTTTTTCTTACTGTGTATATTCTGCTGAGCTGAAGCTATCAGAAGGAGACAAATTTAACTTTAAATACTATGGAGCCTGTTTCGAAGTGGGCTCGCAGAGTTATTTTAGTTATCCAGACTTAACATCTGAAGTAAAAATAATGATATATATAATTATTTTGATTTTTTAATATCAATAATTATATTACATACGAACCTTAAAACACTAATAATAATAAAATAATTACATGTTCTCAAAAATCAATAATTATTTCACATAGCACTATAATTGTGATTAGGTGGGGAAATCCTTTCCAAGGTGTTTTGTCTAATCTCACTATACAACTCGATTACCTGAAAACAAATTAAAAATTCAGCTGAATTGAAAACTGCTGTCACCAACTCAACAGATAAAAATGTGATAATGTACCAAAATCAGGGCTCCAGTGATGACACCCATCCCAACCAGAAACTAGTTGCAAATTCTTTACCTCAGTTTTATCTGGTTACATGGGGCTCACTCAGGTTTCCCTACCCAGCCCCAGCCCCAGGCACCCAGCCGCTCAGCACTGTGCCTGCTGACTGCAAATTAGACCGCACCTCCCAGCCAGGGAAGCGCTGGACACCACGAGGATTTGCTCAGGTAGTGCATTGCCGAGCCCACAAGGTACCTGAGACCAGTCACTGGACCCTGAGTGACTGGCATAGGTGGAGGGAAAGGTGTTGGAGAGAAGGGCAGGTGGTGGTAAGGAAAATAAGCAGGGAGAATTGCAATCCCCTCGTCATGTTTTAATTCTGAGGTTCTGGATTGTCTTCAACATGCAGGAGTATAATTACATTCATGTTTCAGAAGCTAGCTTTTGAGTGTTACTCATCTGTGCACTACACTTAAAACATTCAGACATCTCCGATTTCCAAAGATAGGCCTGGGGGCCGACGCTTGTCTTGTTGATTTCATGAGTAAGCCATGCACTCTAATTTTTGTTTGGAAAACATGTTAGGCTGTAACAAAAACATTGGGAAGTAAGAATAAACTCACTCTATTTTTATTTTTCTTCCACTTAAATTGTGTGCCAATTTCTCATGATGAAAGTCTGCTGGAATTGCTAAAATGACAAAGTCTTTATAGACAAGTATTTGAAGTGATATTCTTTTATTTTAAATACTTAGAGAGGAAAATATGGAATTTTTGTGTGAGTCCTGACGAAACCACTTGTCTAAACTCCCTCTGGCTAGAAATTAAGTTGTTGAATGCTGAAAAACATCCCAAGTATATGTACTTAAAATATAAGTGCAAGGCTAACATATTTTTAATAACACTTAGGTTGGTTGGCAAAGGATATTAAGAACAGAACATCTATAGCCCTGGCTGGTGTGGCTCAGTGGATTGAGTGCCAACCTGTGAACCAAAGGGTCACTGGTTGGGTTCCCAGTCAGGACAGATGCCTGGGTTGTGGGCCAGGTCCCCAATAGGGGGTGCTCAAGAGGCAACCACACAATTGATGTTTCTCTCTCTTTCTCCCTCCCCCTCCTCTTTCTAACAATAAATAAATAAATTTTTTTAAAAAAGGAAAGAATAGGACATCTATCATCTACACTCAGATAACTTGTGTATTTATAGGTTCTTAACATTTAATAGGAAAATGGAACATCATCTTGAAAAAATATAGCCCATTTCTTTCATGAATTTTAAATGTTTCATAATTTTGCACAGTCTTCTTTATATCTTACTTTATTTTTTAGATTTTATTTATTTACTTTTAGAGAGAAAGGAAGGGAGGAAGAAAGAGAAGGAGAGAAACATCAATGTGTAAGAGATACATGGATTGGTTGCCTCTCACATGTCCCCCAACTGGGGATCCAGCCCTGAACCCTTACTGGGAATCGAACCAGCGACCCTTCAGTTCACAGGCTGGTGCCCAATCCACTGAGCCACACCATCAGCCACCACAGTCTTCTTAAACATGTAAGATAGAAAACTGTAATATAAGAATATCTTATTCAGAAACTCATGAACCTCAAACTAATAGGCTAGCTAGCAGCTTAGTCTCCCAATCTCCACACCACTGCTTTTCCCAGTGAACCACAAGAAAACATTGAAGTAACAACGAAAATGCCAGAAGCCAGTAAAGCACTGGGTGAGAGAGCACAGCTATGAAGTCAGACAGACCTGTGTTTCAGAAAGTCTCAGTTCTTCTACTTCTTGAGTTTAACCTATGGCACTGCCACTATTTGACTGTTTTTTGACCCATAGAAATGACCAGTTTACATGGTTCTACCTAATGGCTATAAGATTTGGGCAGCTTATCTAAACTCTCTGAGCTCCCATTTCTTCATCTGTAAAATGGTGTTATGCGTAGTATTGTGATCCCTCAAAATTAATATGTTGACTATCCAGCAAAGCTACCATTTAGAATGCAAGGGCAGATAAAGTGCTTCCCAGACAAGGTCAAGTTAAAGGAGTTCATCATCACCAAGCCCTTATTATATGAAATGTTTAAGGGACTTATCTAAGAAATTGAAGAAGATCAAAAACTATGAAGAGTAAATTCACAACAAACTCACAACTATCAACAAATGGACCTTTAAAAAAAGGAAAACAATGAAAACAAAAACTAAGCAAACAACTAGAACAGGAACAGAATCAGAGAAATGGATATCATGTGGAAAGTTTTTGGTAGGGAGTGGGAGGGGAGGTATGGGGGGAAACAGGTACAGGGAAGAAGCAGCATAATTGGAAGGCATAAAATAGATGGGGAGAGGTCAAAAATAGCATAGGAAACAGAGAATTCAAAGAACTTATAAGTACAACCCATGGACATGAACTAAGGTGGGGGGAATGCTGGAGGGATTGGGGTGCAGGGCGGAGTAGGGATAAAGGGGAAAAAATTGGGACAACTGTAATAGCATAATCAATACACTTTTAAAAATTATTATGTTGAAGTCCTAACCCCCAGCACCTCAGAATGTGACCTTATTTGGAGATAGGGTGTTTACTTTACAAAGGTAATCAAGTTAAAGTGATGTCTTTAGGGTGGTCCCTAATCCAAAATGACTGGCGTCTTTATGCAAAGGGGAAATTTAGACCCAGTGAGACAGACACTCAGAGCGAAGACAGCCATCTACAAGCCAAGGATGGGAGCTGAAAGAGATACTTCCCCCATAACCCTCAGAAGGAACTGACAACTTGATATCAGACTCCTAACCTCCAGAACTAAGACAATCAATTTCAATTGTTTAAGCTACCCAGTTTGAGGTACTTTTATACTGCAGTCCTTGAAAACAAGTACAAATTGGAATTATAGTCAGACAGATGGTGGGTATGAGAGTTAAATAAAGACAACGCAGGTAGAACATTTAGCACAGTACCAACCATATTATAACAGCACCCCAATAAACATAAAGCTTTCGTCCTGGCCGGTGTGGGTAAGTTGGTTGAGCATCATCCCATCAACTGAAAGGCTGCAGGTTCAATCCCCAGTCAGGGCGTGTGGCTGGGTTCTGGGTTTGGTTCCCAGTCAGGGAGCATACAGGAGGCAAGTGATCAATGTTTCTCTCTCACATGGATGCTTCTCTTCCACTCTCTCTCCCACCCTTCCCCTTCTCTCTAACATCAATGGGCATGCCTTCAGGTGATAATAAAAATAAATAAATAACATAAAGCTTTCATTTTCATTACTGGAACTGCAATGGAGTTCTCACCATAAACACAAAACTTTTCTTTTAGCCTAGTGCAGCATCTCTAGGCCCTTTGATGTCCAGTCTCTTGCCCACGAGTTGCTTCTCCCCTCTTTGCATGCCTGGCCAACAATGTGTCACCCTCAAAGATTCCTCTCAAATATCACCTCCCACAGGAGGCCTCCCCTCACTTGGTCACTGCCTAAGGCCTTCTGCTCACACCCACTGTCAGGGGTGAGTGCAGCCCTTTCCACACAGTAATGCAATTACTGATTCCAAATTAGAGTCCCATGTCCCCCGGGACAAGCCTTTATATTCCTCTAGATTTCCCTCAGGCAGTGCTGTGTGAGATGCTCATTAAATGTTGAAGAAGAACCTCTTCACCACAGCAAGGGAAACTGGCCACACTCACCATCTACAAACAAGTCCATGCTCCAAAGCAGCTGTTAAATGTTAGTGCTTCTCAAAGTGTGGTCTGGACACCAGAAGTGTCAGCCTGCTGGGGACTTGGAAGAAATGCAAATTCCTGGACCTCACCCCAGACTGGCTGAAGCAGGAACTCTAGAATTGGAACTCAGGAATCTGTTTTTTAATAAACTCTCCAGGTGACTCTGATGCGGCTCAAGTTTATGAACTACTATTCTGGGTTTCTCCAATTCAATATGAGGAGCTTTGGCTGCTGTGTGAGCTCCTTAAGCATCACAACAGATGAAGGAGCCCCTATGGGAGAGAAGGTGGTGGAGGGGCTCCCAGTTGCACAGAAGTAGAAGTTTTAAGCTTTCAGTTACAACTCACTTTTTCTAAGCCCATGTTATAGGATGACTTGGTGATAACTCTAAGGTACCTAAGTTGCCTCACAGTGAGAACCCATGTCTAGGAAGTGAGTCTCTGCCCAAACTCTTAGCATCCTTCCCGAAGGCAAAGAGGTGGAGATGATTTTGCCATGTCAGAAAAATGGTCATAAAGCCCCTGAAGTATCAAGAAACAAATGCCAGGCAAATACTGCTCCCCAGACTCCAAGATTGAAGAGGAGGGCAGGATAGGTAAAGGCTAACGATCAGAAACCTTAGGTCAAGGGCAGCTTCTTAGGCACCCTCCTGTACCCGTGCCCAGCATTGCTAATGGATCCCAACATTCTTGCTCAACAACCTTGACCTATGAATCCGTACTCCAGGCAGCCACTATCAATTGATCAGAACTGGCCCTTGAGAAAAACCTGTTTACTATCTGAGTTTAGGTGTTCAGTCTCTAAGTTCTATAGAGTTAGTGTAGAAACCAGCTAGCATTATGGCAAGCTCACTGAACTTGGGAGTCAGGGGCTGTGAAATCTTGGGGATCCATTTAACATCATGGAATCTCAGTTTCCTCATTTGCAAGAGGGAGCTGGTAATCCTCTCAGGGTTTTCTGGGGATAAACAAGATGGGTGATATGGGTGAAAGCACCTTGCCCTGTGCCTGGCAAATAAAAGGCTCTTGATAAATATTTGCTGGATCTGAAATTAGGGCGATGTGGGGTGCTCTGGAAAAAATCCTCACCACCCAACACTGCCGGAGGCTAGTTCACCTGAGAAAGGCAGTCTTCAGTGTTGACACATAAAAGAACTTTGGAATAAGGCACCAACTTGGGAAACCAAACTGATATGGAAGGGCGGGCGGTTGCCAGCATAGGAAATGAGAACCAGGCAGGTATTTGTCAGGAAGGATTCTGCTTGAGTCAGAAAACGCCTTCCCTCCAACTGATGGTGTCAGCTTCAACCTCACTCTGCCACAGTCCATGCTGTCCCTCCACTCTTTTGACTCGGTCAATAGGCCCTACCCAGAAATCTCATAGGATCCGGAGCCTGTGTTTGGAACCTTGAAGAGCTTCAGAGAGACCATCTCATAAACAAACCCAACCCCCACCCTGTTGGATCAGTGGAAACTGAGGACCTTTCCGTTTCAGTGTCCCCATTTAGACAATGAGACTCCACGAAAGGCCTTGGGAAGTACCCAGTGCCTGCTGTATGTAAACTCATTTGGCTTTACTTAATGTTCCTTTGTTACGGATGAAGGATCTGGGGCTCAGAGATTTAAGACATGTGCCCACGGTCACACAATCAGAAGGCAAGAGTGCTGGGATTTGAACAGCTGTGTGCCATTCACACTCCACTAAACTCCAGCTCTGACATGTAGCGGGAATCTACCTCAGCAAGGACTTAGGCAGAATGACGAAACAAGTGCACGAAAAAAAAAATTCCAACCACCTTTGAGCCAGCCATCATAGACAGTCTATAATCAGGGGTTAAAGTGTAACTAAGAACAAATACATCTCAGCATCTGTCAAAATAAAATTTAATACCTTGTAAATCTCTTTAATTCGTACTTAAAACTGAATCAGTAAATAGATAATACTCACTCTTAATCTTTCACTAAAAGCTTGTACATAATTAATCTTCAGAAGCCAGTGTGACTGATTTCTTTTACATAATTCTGCTACCTCAAAGGTGATGGGAAAAACATCACCTACCAGGATGACCAATAACCACAGACACCAAAATACCTTGGTAGCCTTGGTAGGAGTTGAATTTAATATTCTTAAGCCAGGAAGAACCTCAATTAACATTCACCTAAACTTATACCTATCACTTCAGACCATAAATGCAGGCAAGATGTTTCAGTTTTGGGGTAAATAGGATGTTACAATTACACTTTCTTTGATATTAAGCAATTTATTAGAAACATTGAAAATGGTGGCCTTGATGACCTCAAGGATATGAAATAATTTACATCAAATTTTGGTGGAGGAAAGACTGTCACTAGATTGATGAGAGACAAAGAAAAGAAAAAAACCAAAGCAAGTACCTGGTGAGGCAGGCCGTCCGCCAGCGGAAGTCTGTGTTTCGGGGAGCGCCTGCCGCAGCAGGTGCAGCTGGGGTGCCAGTCCCACTCGCAGGGCGAGGACAGCAACGCGGTGCTCTGCACCCTGCAAAAGACGGTGTTGTTAAAAATCCAGCACGGTCATTCCCGGCTTCGCGAGATCTGGAGATGCACTGAAGTTCACCTACTAAACAATTCACCTGTTTATAGTGTGGCTTTTAGTACATTCACAGGGCTGTCCAACCAGCAACGGGACCCATTCTAGAGCATTTCCACTATTTCCAAACAAGAAACCCCTTGGACATCACCCACCATCCCCTAATTCCCTCTCCTCTTCGCATCCTGGCCCTGAGCAACCCCCAATCTCATTTTGGACTCTGTAGATTTATATCTCCTCTGGAGGTTTCATATAAATGAGCTCAAATAATGTATGATCTTTTGTGCCTGGATCCTCTGACTTACCATGTTTTCAAGTTTCATGAGCGTTGTAGCATGTAGCAAAACTTCGCTCCATTATATAGCCAAATAATATCCTATTGCATAGATATATCATGGTTTGTTTATCGTTTCATCAGGTGATGGACATTTGGGTTGATTCCACCGCTTGGCTACTTTGAACAGGCAGGCACAAGCATTTCCGTGGGCATTTCTGGTTTTCTCAGATCTACATCGAGAAATGGAATTTTTGCCCCTAATGTTTTCAGTCTTCAAAAACTGGAGAAAACGAGTGCCCACGTGAAAATGGGCATCCTCAACCCACCTGAGGGTCATCCTGAAGAACAAGAGCTTATAAGAATTCACTTTTCAGGTTAAAGAAAAATACTCAGCAGGTGGGAAAATATTTAGAGGACACCTGTTTCTTAATTGTGGTAAAATATACTTAACATAAAATGTACCGCTTTATACTGTAGAGAAAACATTTTCAACTAAACGGGAATTCGTTTTTCACAGCATTTATAATACTGGTTCATCTTCATGTGTGTGGTTTGCCCACAGTAGAAGAGACGGCGAATACACTTTCCGTTTTTACCCCTTATCCTAAGAACATCCAAGAGCGCTCCTGGGCATTTGTACTAATCCTGTATGTGCCTTTCCAACAGCACGAGGAAAGCAGCGCACTCCGGGGCCGGGCCGGGCCTCGCAGCCTCGCGCTGGGCAGTCACAGAGACCCTTCCAGTGGGAGGAAGAATGTGGCGTCTCACCACGGCTGCACCTACTCTTCTGTTGGCCAGACAAAGCGGTATTGTGCCATGTGTGCAAAACACTCCCAACACCATGAAAGGGAAATAAAAGATCATGTCGACTTTATTTGTACAGGCAGGGGACACATTTCCCTTCTCCAAGGATCAGCAGGAAATACAGGCACTGGCTAAAGCAAGGACATCCTACAGAGCAAGCAACAGGATCAGAGCCCGCCCCCCACACGGTCTCTTTTATTACTTCCAAAGATAAATAAATGGCCAGCAAATCAAGATGGGCTTGGTTATGCTTTTGGCCTTAACATGAAATTTTTCTACAGGTATCAGCTCCAAAGAGAGCATGCTTCTTTTATTAAACTGGCTTGCCTTTTAATTAAATCCATTGTTTGCACTTCTGTGACACCCTCGTTTTAACTTTCTTTTATAATATTCCTGAGGTTTTTGACATGTGTACACACCACCAATAATAAGCAGTCATTTCTAATGTACACCATTACTGATTAGGGACACTTTTTAATTAAGAAAAAACTGGGGCCCTGATTGACGTGAGTCAATTGGTTGAACGTCATCCCTCAGGGCAGAAGGCTGCCGGTTTGGTTCCCGGTCAGGGCACATGCCCAGGTTGTAGGTTCGGTCCCTGATTGGGGCACGTGCAAGAGACAACCGGTTGATGTTTCCCTCTCACATCAGTATTTCTCTTCCTCTCTCCCTCCCTTCCCTTCTCTCTAAAAATAAATAAATTTCTTTTTAAAAATCTTAGACAAAAACTTGGCAGTAAGAACTCAATCACATTCTTGGTTTGCAACAGAATTAACAAATATGTAAAATTACTCTCAGGTAACGTGAGTGAGAGCTAGAAAACTACAAAACTTCATAAGGAAAATCCATAGGCAGCTCAGCATTTTTGTGTTTGGGTGTCGATTTCTTGTTTATATATTTCTTTTCTTCATTTATGACTATACTAAAACAGAGTAAGCATGGGCAAATATTTGCTGCACACCTACTACGTGTGGGGCAGTGGGGTAAATATGCGCATGTTTGTAAATCCTTCAATCTGAGCTCCCCCCCCCTCGCCCCCCGGAACTTGCAATACTCAGCCAGTTGGTTGGTAGCTGGTGGTCTGGGCTTATCCTGGGACTGTGCTGTTTGCAGAGTACAAGGCCAGGCACAGCCCTGCCGGCAGACAACAAGAAAAAGTACAAAAGGAAAAGAAAGTTGGTACCTAATGAATTCCAGGACATTTTGAAAACTGAATCATGACCCGACATCTAATTATGTTTTTTTTTTTTTAATCTGAGAGAGGAAGGCAGGGAAGAGAGAGAGGGAGAGGGGGAGAAACGTGGATTTGCCATTCCTCTTGTTTATGCTTCATTGGTTGATTCTTGTGTGTGCCCTGAGACCAGGGTTCAAACCCGTAACCCTGGCATATGGGAAGGATGCTCTAACCAACTATGGGAAGGACACTACCAGGCCAGGGCCCCAATTATATTTTAAAATGAAAAAGTGGCTGTTGTTGAATTCTATGCAGTATTATGAGGACAGCAGGTCCTGAAGCAAAGTCATTTCTTTCAATTTGGTTTTGTTATAATGTTGATTTTTTTAAAAAAATCAATTCTGCCCTGACCAGTGTGGTTTGGTTGGTTGGTTAGGCATCATCCACAAAGTGAAGGGTCACTGGTTCAATTCCAGGTCAGGGCACAAGCCTGGGTTGAAGATTCGATCCCCAGTCGGGTTATGTTTGAGAGGCAACCAACTGACGTTTCTCTCACACATCAATATTTCTCTTCCTCTCTTTCTTCATCCCTCCCCCTCTCTCTAAAAATAGAGAAATAAAATATTTAAAAAAAATTAATCCCTAGTCAGGGCCACTGTTTGTTGGAGTTTGCATGTTCTCACCACGTCTACATGGGTTTTCCCTGGGGACTCTGGTTTCCTTCCATTTCCTCCCACATCCCACAGATATGCACGCAAGGTGAATGGCACATCCCAATTGTCCCAGTCTGAGGGCATGTGGGTGTGGGTGGCCCAGCGACGAAAGGGCATCCTGTCCAGGGTGGGTTCCTGCCTTGCGACCTGAGTTGCTGGGATGGGCTGTGGCCACCAGTGACCCTGAACTAGAACCAGCAGATTAGAAAAGAATTATGTTGTTACTCATCTCTCTTAAATGTCTGTATAGTTCACATTTATTTCAATGTTTAATACAATATTAGAAGAGTTTGGGGATATTATTGAGAAGTCTGGTAATTTTTTTTTAGAAAGAGGAAGGAGGAGAGAGAGAGAGAAAGAAACATCAGTCCATTGCCTCCCATAACCTGCAACCTAGGTATGTGCCCTGACCAGGGATTGAAACTGCAACCCTTTTGTGCACAGAATGACACTCCAACCAACTAAGCCACCCAGCCAGGGCAAGTCTGGTAATGTTTTGTGACCAGTAATATGCCAAAGGAACTCAACTCTTGTTTATATCAATTAGCCTATGGTAAAATCCGTTTTGCCACTCATCGTTTCACTTAAGGTTGCAGTTTCCAAAACCTTATCAATGATATTAAGTGAGGACTTACTGCATATTGTAGTAATCAGAATACTTCTTAGAAAGAATGAGAGACAGTATTCTTGGAAGAAATATTGGCTTCACTATTTATTCCATCAGCCCAACAGAAATGCTCATGGGCAGATTCCCTGCTGCAGAAGCATGGCCAACAGTCTACTTTCTTACCACAGAGATCTCTAAGGACTGCAGGGAGGGGAGGTGTTGGGACTCAAAGACCTTAGGAAGATCATAAAGTTCAAGGTCAAGGCTGTGATGAAAAGCATTCCTCTAGCTGCTTGCTCTGCAATGTGTGGTTCATGGTCTGAACCATTAGCACCATTTGGACGATCCACTGGGCTCACCTGAGCTGACAGCTTCACCTGGAAGCTTATTAAAATGTAGAGTCTCAGGCCCCGCTATAACCACAAAATTAAAATCTGCATTTTAACAGACTGATTCTTATGCACATTCAAGTTTGAGAAATAAAATACCAATGTGTCTCTGAAAGATTTAGAATTGATTAATAAAATGAAAGCAGAAGATAACCCATCCTCACATATCCAGAAGGGCAACTTGACTTCCAGCTTAGCGAAGGATGTTAGAATGCCCAAAGGAAGGCTATTTAAGGTGACAAAGGAGTAGCAAACAAAACAGAATCAGCAGAACACTGTTTTGTCCGTGTGCATTCAAAGTATCACAGAGACAAGGAAGACCTTGTTGTCCTGAGGTGCAGTGCTGCTAAGGGAACGTTCTCTTAAAAAAAAAGGGACATTCACCTGCCCTTAATAAGGATCATGATGGAATGAATAATTGGGCTTCTGTTTGGCTTGACTTGAGGAAATGAGCAGAGGCAGAGATGGTTCTACTTAGGACACTTACTCATTGAAAGGGCTGGAAAAGGTTATCTCCAAACAGAAATGAATAATTTGGCAACTTGCCCATCTGAATCATGTGAGTTTGTTTAGTTAGGGTGAGTCCCTTGATGAATGACCCTGAGCCAGAAACCAAGAGCATCCAGTGGCTATCTGGGGGCCAAGCCCTCGATCATGACTCAAATGAGGCTGAGTTTCACACTTGTAAAATTTGAAGGCTAAACAAAAACTAAGGAATGGAAGTATACAGGCCGCACGTTGCAGCTCTCTGGTTCTCCAATCCTATGTCCTCATCCATCACCACATTCCTTTCCTGCTAAGCCCAGACTTGGCCTCAAGGTCCTCCCTGACTTGACACTCTAAGCAGTCTACACATCAGCTGGCTTCAGTGTGCTGTATGAAATCCATTTACTGTCCCTGACAAAACATTCTCCCAGCTCTAATCGTGTAATTCCAGGGCAAAGGTCCAGGGTTATAGCATGTCCAATCTCTAGGGGCTACTTGAACAATCACAATTCGATACTCACAACGTTTTCTTTAGTCCCCAGTAAAGAACTTTAACCCACACGGACCCTCCCAGAGTCACCATATGTCTCTTGTCCCCTCCACACATATAAACAATTCATTTTACTTTTTTAAAAAGATTTTATTTATTTATTTTTGGAGAGAGGGGAAGAGAAGGAGAAAGAGATGGAGAGAAACACTGATATTTGAGGGATACATGATCAGTTGCCTCTCGTAAGCCCCCAACTGGGGACCTGGCCTGCAACCAACCCAGGCATGTGCCCTGACAGGTAATTGAACAGGCAACCTTGCTGTTTGCAGGCCAGCACTCAATCCACTGAGACACGCCAGCCAGGGCTCCTTTTATTTTATTATTTTTAAAAAGATTTTATTTATTTATTTTCAGAGAAAGGCAAAGTGAAGGAGAAAGCAAGGGAGAGAAACATCAACGTGCAAGAGATACATTAATCGGTTGCCACTCACAGGCCCCCAAATGGGGACCCAGCCAGCAACCCAGGCCCACGCCCCAGCAGTGAATCCAACTGCCAACCTTTCAGTTCGCAGGCTGGCACTCGATCCACTGAGCCACACCGGCGGGGCTCCTTTCACTTTCCAAGAGAACAGTAACATGACAATAACAGTAGTAATGATAATGAAGCTGTCTTGGGATGCCATTCTAAAGCATTCCTAAAATTTCTGAAATAATTATCTCATTTATTTCTAATAAAAACTACCTTTGACAGATGGAAAAAAAAATTTACCCTAAATCACATGTCTCAACAGCAGCACTATTAACATTTTAGGCTGGATAATTCTTTGTAGTAGGGGGCTGGCCTGTCCATTTTAAGATCTTGGGCCTCTACCTACCACATACCAGCAGACCGGACCCCTTAAGTTGTAACAGTAATGTGCCCAGACACTGGCAAATGTCCCGTGGGAAGCAAATCCCTCCGCCACCACCACACCCCCACACTCCAGTTGAGAACCTAAATAATTATAGTAATTACCTTAGAGATACTGGACTATGTGTGATTTTTCCCCTTACTTTTCTGTATTTTCTAAACCTTCCATAATACATGTAAATTGTATATATGATTTCTTCAAAGTAGTAACTTTCTACTTTTTAAAAAGAAATATTATTAGTTACACAGATACCTTGAGTTGATCCTTGGGCGGGTGGCCAATGTGTGGCTCACTCAGTTTTGAAAATTAAATTCAGTCCCTAAGAATACCACCACGCAGGCACCTTAAAGTAAGGTCCTCCTCAATGTGTAAATGATACAAGAGAGGGACTTCTGGGGAAAAGTCAGGACTGAGCCTTCTAATCATGAAGAAAAAAATGTCTAAACCCTTCTTCAATGGGGTAAAACAGTGGGGCTTTAGAAAAAGATGTAAAATAAAAACTGCTGTTTCAAGGAAAGTATTTACCTGAAACACAGTCTGCATATACACTTTAGCCAGAGAAATACTTGGATTGTAGAAAAATAATAATAAAGCACATTTACATTGTTAGATCCTGGGGAAATTTTCAAAATCAGAATATTAAAATATCTGGATGTAAAAATCAGCTCTAGACTATTACACTAGGAATTTTCTAGAGTTACCATTACCATTAATTTCATTACTGGCTATTTTTAAAATCCGTATGGGAAGACCATAGCTGCCAAGTTCTCGATGAAGAACTCAACATTTACTGCCCTTATGACAGAGATGAGCCTCTTCTCCATCCGGGCCCCCAAATACCCACCACGCACCTTGTGGCCTCCTCTGCTTACCCGGGGTGCTGCCAAAGGTTCACGTGTCTTCTGCTCTCAGGTAGAAGTTCTCTTTTGTTAAGAGGGGTGATACCAACTGCTGCTTCCAGAATAGCCATGTATTTTTTGTACTTCATCTTGTCTCTCTCTCGCACGACAAGGTCCTGCAAATTTGCGTCACTGTTCAGCTGAAGCAGCTGAAGTAATCTGCAATACTGGAAGCTGGAAGCCGCTGTGCTTTTGGATGCTCTGTGATCCCCAGCCAGAACTGTTAAACTCTAGGTGGGGGGTAAGAGAGGCAGCCATGCAGAGGCCAAACCACAGAGACATACAGGAAAGGATCACTCAGATTTCCCTGCAATGGCAGTATTATATAAGGCTAAAGAATTCTGAACAAAGCACTAATGAAAAGTGATTTGCAGGACGACCCTGGTTCTAAACACAGCAGTCTAAGGTACACTCCCCAATTAATCTGCACATAAATCTTTGAGGCCGATAATCCTTCAAGTACTAATGGTGCAGGAGGTGATTTATCTCAAGGTTTGGTAATAATTGGTCCAAAAAGCCTGTGTGTCACTGGATGAACTAAAATCAGAAGCAGATTTGCTCATTCCACAAAAAGCCTCTCTTTAAAAGGCCGCACTTTGACAAATGAAGGAGGTCCAGTTGTCATTTTAGAGCAACACATTTCTAAATGTTATAAGCACCTTGCTTGAGCCAATAGCAAAGATTGAGAATCAAACGTGTTTTGGATTGTTTTTTGTTGTAAATATATTTTGAATACCTCTAGAACCTAATATGGGTGAGCTCTGCCAGCATGAAAATGCATTGTTTGGAAATGTACAGAACCCACCCACCCCCCTTTTTCGTAAGTGTCTCCCCTCAGCTTTGAGGACCTTTCTGGTTCACTTTCCATGGGGTAAAGTTGGATGGCCCAACACTGTGACCCACCTAATGGGCCATGGTACACATGACCTAGACTGGGCCAATGAGACATCCCTGGGATGAAAATATAACATTCAGACAGAAATGCCCACTCGTTGGAATTGCTAACCAGGGCTGATAGGAGTTAGGGCTGTTGGCAGGCATGTTCCTCCTCTAGCAGAAAGGGCTCATCACTAGGAGCTGAAAAACAGAGCAATGGGACTGTGATGACACTGAGTTTCTGGATCCGCCTATTTTGTGAAATTTGGTTTCAGTTACATTTCTGTCACTCCAAAGGAGCCCTGACTTCTACGCCTCCCTGACCTACTTACTGAAGCCATTTTTTCCTACTCAATGTGCTATAGGAGTTAGTTACACTGCTCCTTGCCTAAACAAACTCCTGTACAGAGAGGAACCGGAATGAAGAGGGAGTCACTATGAAGTAATTCTGGTTAACTTAGATACCCACAGTCAGTAAGTGTCCCAGGGCCTCCGCCAAGCCCCAAATCTTCAACATTGTCTACAGATTCTCTTTTTCCTCAATTGCAAATTTCTTTTTATTTTTCTTTTATTTTCTTTCAACCTGAATGACCTAAATCAGTGGTTTCCAAAGTAGGGCACACACATCAACAATCTTTGGGATGTGGAAAGAAAATATCCAACCATCTATTTCCTTTTTTTCCTCTCATTAAAATTTTAGCTTGAGTATTTATGTTTTTAAAATTCATATGTACTTTGAAAACTAATATATATTAAATTACATCAAGGTATATAATTTATAAATTAATGTACTCATATACATGGCAGTGTTCAGATAGAAGTGTATGAGCAAAAAAAAGTTTAAAGGTTGGTAGCCTAACCCTTCAGCTGCTCCCTAAGCCTCAGTTTCCTCATTTATAAGATGAGCAGCCCAAACAAATGAATGCTAAATTATGTTCCAACCACAGCAAAAGACTAACAGATCCCACTTTACTTGGCCTGGTTGTACAAATAGTCTGACCACAATCAAGTGGAGAAAACAAGGGATAAACCATTTGGATTGAGAATATTTCATTTCCACAGCATTCATGAATATTACTCCCACAGACTGTTCTGCAAACAACTGGTACCAGTCAGTCACAGGAATTCTTTTATGGGCTAAACTCAGTTGGCTACAGCTGCCATGGCTGAGAAAAGCCCCAGTACAGCCCTTATTTAATCACACAGGAAGATGTAATTATACTTACACAACAGGCTTTGTTCTAACAAATTGTATTTCTAATGACGCGTGATAAAAATTACTATACAACCCCCTCAAATAAGAAATGAAGCCGGAGCTAAGAAAAAATATCCAGTTAAACTTGTTACCCGCTGGAAACTGCTTTACTACAGTGAAAGTGACATAATACTTTGTAAATGGCATGTTTTAAAGTTCCATTTTCTATAGGAATTTTTTATGCATTTAACATATAACTCTTACAAACTGGTTCTTAGTGATGCTGATCTCATACAAAATTAAAATTGGGTCTTTCATTAGGAAAAGAATTCTGCCACAGCAGATAATTAGAAAGATCTGCTTTTCTCCCACAAATGAGATTATTTGATTTCCTAATTTATTTATTTATTCATATTTTAAAATTGTCATCTTTGTATGAACTCCTTCATAATTCTACATAAGGACAATAACACAGGGAAGGGAAAATCTAGTCAGAATACCCCATCCAGATATGTAATCATATGGCATTTTCTTTATAATTCTAAAAGTTCTTTAGAAATATGCATTAATTCGGTTACTTACCTGAGTTCTAGAAATTCTTTACAAGGGCAACTCTAATTAAAAATTACTTAGCTATTTTTTAAAAAATTTAATGTGTGATCCAAAATGTCTTTAATCTTTTATATCAGGATGCTCAAAATCTGTGTCTGAATGATTAAAACAGAACATAAAAATTCACAGACCAGACTGATGTTCTCTTTGAACTGATTATTCCTACTTTGTTTACGCCCGTGGTAAACAATGGGCATCCTTCTCCACTAGGTATTTTAATGGCTCCTGAGCTTTAGAACTACAAAAATGGAAATGAACTAATGCCACAAACAGGCTATTTTATAGGGTGTGGTCTGCTTTTCAGGGAGCTGGGGAAAGCCTTACTAAAAGTAGGAGAGGCAGGAAAATAGCTATTTGTCTCTTTCTTCTTAAGTTCTACTACAAATAAACCAGATGCCTAGTATCTTCACATATAGCGTATCTTTACATATCCGCTACTCAGGTGACCCATCAGAACACAGGAAGAAGGTCAGGCTATACGATGCAAAAGAATTATTAAAGAGTTCAAGGAGATTAGTTGTGGCTCTCCTAGATTCAAGCCCTTGTAGCCCAGAAGAGCCCCTTCCCTCCACAGTCATCCTCAGAACACACAACTGGGTTTAAACTATTACCTTGAACTGGATGCCACTAATCTGACAATCCAAGCCTATCCTCCCATGAACCAAATAGATAACTGAAATAACCCACTGCCCAGCCCCAGCAGCAGCCCCTCCTGCCTTTTCCTGTTTTTGAGTCCTCCTGCTGGTTCTCCTGGTATGAGACCTTGAAGCCCGCCTCACCCGTTCTGGTGGTGCCCAAGCATATCAACTCCATGCGTGACATAGGGAGAGACAGCTGCAGTTAAATGGGAAGGCTTCATTTGAATCCTATCTCTGCTGAGTAACACCTGTGACCTTGCACAAGTTACTTGACCCTTCTGAACCTATTTCATCATCTGTGCAACTGGAGTAAGACCCCACCCCAGGGGTGGTTTTAATAATAAATGAGATGAGGTACACTTATCAATGGATGTCATCTCCTCATCTCTTCCCCACCTTCCTTCCACCTCTCCCATCTGTCCTTCTATTCCCTATACTTCTTCAAGAATTCATCCTCAATCCTCATTTCTCTGCAGTCAAGTACAAGATGCACTTGAAACTTAACCCTCCCTTGCAGCTACAACTTCATTCAACACACAGGGAAAGAACCAGAGAAGTCCAAGGCTGAGTGGTTTTGTAGGAAAAACAGAGACTGGAAAACAGGCTGGCTGAAAGACACAGGGACCTAGGGGTTGGAGTGAGTGACAGGAACCCTTAAAAAGGAGACCAGCCCTGACTCTTGTGGCTCAGTTGACTGGACATCATCCCACAAAGCAAAAGGTCACTGTTTTTTTTCCTGGTCAGGGCACATGCTGGGTTGCAGGTTCAGTCCCTTGTAGGGGTGCATGCTGGAGGCAGCTGGTGGATGCTTCTCTTATGTCAATATTTCTCTTCCTCTCTTTATCCCTTCCTTCCCCTCTATCTAAAAATAAATAAAATATTTTTTGAAAAAGACAGGAACATAGAACTTCCGGCCAAGATGGAGGTGTAGGTGAACACACTGTGCCTCCTCGCACAACAAAAATTAAAGACAACAAAAAATTTTGAAACAAGAAAACAACCAGAACTGATAGAAAAATTGAACTGTACAGAAGTCCAACAACCATTCATCCAGACGGGTAAGAGGGGTGGAGCTGTGGCAGGAAAAAGTGGAGGTTGACTGACCGGAGTGCACAGGCAGCAGCGGCTGGCAGACCCCAGGCATGCAGGTGGTGGCTAGCAGACACCAGGTGCAGAGGCTGCAGCTAATGGACCCTAGGCATGGGGTGGCAACGGTGCAGAACCAGTGAGGGCGCGCAAGGTGGCTGGCTGACTAGGTGGTCAAACATTCTCTCGCAGATAATCCAGGCAAAGGGGAAGCGGCAGAAGGAATTGGAATCCGAGAGAGAGCAGAGCAAGCGCCACTGTTCCCTCTCAGACCCCTCCCCCACATACAGCCTCACTAACCAGCGACTGGGCTTCCCTGCCCTGGGGAACATCTAAGGCTCCACCCCT
Source organism: Anoura caudifer (assembly GCA_004027475.1). Lineage (NCBI taxonomy): Eukaryota > Metazoa > Chordata > Mammalia > Chiroptera > Phyllostomidae > Anoura > Anoura caudifer. The sequence continues at coordinate 85,131 of PVKU01001531.1, read as the reverse complement.
CACTATATAACAGCCACGACCAGACCAAAAAAAAAACCCCAAAAAACCAAAATGGCTCAAACCGGAGAACAGATCAAAGCACCCAGAGTCAATTCATCTTAGCGACCAAGAGATAGCCAACCTATCAGATGCACAGTTCAAAGCCCTGTTGATCAGGATGTTCACAGAATTGGTTGATTTTGCTCACAAATTAGATGAACAAATGAAGGCTACAATAAATGAAATGAAGGAAAATGTACAGGGAACCAATAGTGAGAGGAGGAAAACTGGGACTCAAATCAATGGAGTGGACCAGAAGGAAGAAAGAAACAACCAAACAGAAAAGGACGAAGAAACAAGAATTCAAAAAAAATGAGGAGAGGCTTAGGAACCTCCAGGACATCTTTAAACGTCCCAACATCCAAATTATAGGGGTACCAGAAGGGAAAGAGGAAGAACAACAAGTGGAAAACTTATTGGAACAAATACTAAAGGAGAACTTCCCCAATCTGGCAAAGGAAATAGACTTCCAGGAAGTCCAGGAAGCTCAGAGAGTCCCAAAGAAGGTGGACCCAAGGAGGAACACACCAAGGTACATCATAATTACACTAGCCAAGATTAAAATGAAGGAGAGAATTCTAGAAGCAGCAAGGGATAAGGGCACAGTCACCTACAAAGGAGTTCCCATCAGACTGTCAGTCGATTTCTCAAAAGAGACCTTACAGGCAAGAAGGGGCTGGAAAGAAGTATTCCAAGTCATGAAAGTCAAGGACCTACATCCCAGATTGCTCTATCCAGCGAAGCTGTCATTTAGCATGGAAGGAAAGATAAAGCGCTTCTCAGATAAGGTCAAGTTAAAGGAGTTCATCATCACCAAGCCCTTATTATATGAAATGTTCAAGGGACTTATCTAAGAAAAAGAAGATCAAAAATATGACAGTAAAAAGACAGCAAACTCACAGATATTAACAACCAGACCTAAAACAAAAGCCAACTAAGCAAATGGCTAGAACAGGAACAGAAACACAGAAATGGAGATCACATGGAGGGTTAGCAACAGGGGAGTGGGAGGAGGAGAGAGGGGGGAAGGTACAGAGAATAAGTAGCATAGACGGTGGGTAGAAAATAGACAGGGGGAGGGCAAGAATAGTGTGGGAAATGTAGAAGCTAAAGAACTCATGACACATGGACATAAACTAAAGGGGGGAATGTGGGTGGGAGGGGGTGTGCAGGGTGGAGGGAAATGATGGGGGAGAAATGGGACAACTATAATAGCATAATCAATAAAATATATTTAAAAAAAAAGACAGGAACATAGGGCCTTGGAGCCCAGCTCAGGTGGTACCCACCAACTGGGGAGGTTCTCCCTTATAATCCTTCCAGATTTTTAACCTCTGTTACATAATAATTATTAAAAGCAAAAATTACTACAAACAACTATATGCCAACATATTGGACAATCTGCAAAGGCATCTGAATCAGAAACGAAGAAATAGAACTGTCATTTTTACAGATGACATGAAACTGTATACAGAGAACCCTAAAGATTCCACCAGAAAACGAAGAGAACTGATAAATTTAGTAAAGTAGCAGGACACAAAATAAATATCCAGAAATCAGTTGTACTTTTATATACCAATAAGAAACTATCACGAAGGAAAACTAAGAAAACAATCTCATTTACAACTGAATCAAGAAAATAAAATACCTAGGAATAAATTTAACCAAGGAGGTAAAAGACCTACACTGAAGGAAAAAATCAAACAAGATATAAATAAATGGAAACATACACTGTGCTCATGGATAGGAAAAACTAACATTGTTAAAATACAATGTTAAAATGTCCACACTACCCAAAGCAATCTATAGATTCAATGCAATCCCTATCAAAATACTAATAGCATATTTCACAGAACTAGAACAAATAATCCAAAAATTTATATGGAGCCACAAGAGACCCCAAAAGACACAGCAATCTTGAGAAAGGAGAACAAAGTTGGAGGAATCATGCTACCTTGATATCAAATTATACTATAAGGGTACAGCAATCAAAACAGCACGGCACTGGCATAAAAACAGACATATAGATCAATGGAACAGAATAGAGAGCCCAGAAATACGGTCAATTAATATTTGATAAAGGAGGAAAGAATACACAGTAGGGTAAGGACAGTCTATTCAATAAATGTTCTTGGGAAAATTGGACAGATACATACATAAAAATGAAACTATACCACCTCCTTATACCATGCACAAGAATAAACTCAAAATGGATTAAAGACTTAAATGTAAGACTCAAAACCATAAATATCCTAGAAAAAAACACAGGCAGAAAAATCTCAACCATTTCCCCTAGCAATATTTCCTCAAGCAAGGGAAACAAAAGAAAACATAAACAAATGGGACATCAAACAAAAAAGTTTTTATACAGCAAAAGACACCATCAACAAAATGAATAGTCAACTCACTGAATGGGAGAACATATTCACCAGTGATATGTCCAATGAGGGACTAATATAGTAAATTTATAAAGAACTCAAACAACACCAGAAGAACAAACAACCCAATTAAAAAATGGGCAAAGGACCTGAATAGACACTTCTCCAAAGAGGACATACAAGTGGCCAATAGACATATGAAAAGATGACCAACATCTCTAATCATCAGAGAAATGCAAATTAAAACCACAACGCGATCCCCTCATACCTGCCAGAATGGCTATCCTCAATAAATCCACACATGACAAGTGCTGGTGAGGATGTGGAGAAGAGAGAACCCTCATGCACTGTTGGTGGGCATGCAGATGGGTGCAGCCACTGTGGAAACAGTATGAAGGTTATTCTAAAACTTAAAAATGGAACGCCCTTATGACCCAGTAATTCCACTTCTAGGTATATAACCAAAGAAACCCGAAGCGCTAATTCAAAAGAATATATGCACCCCTCCTTCAATGCAATGTTATTTACAACAGCCAACATATGGAAAGAACCCAAGTGTCCATCAATAGATAAATGAATACAGAAGTGGTGCATATATACTGTGGAATATGATTTAATCATGAAAAAGAATGAAATCTTACCATTGTGACAACATGGATGGTATTAAGCTAAGTGAAATAAGCCAGTCAGAGAAAGATAAATATCATGTGATTTCCCTTATATGTGGAATCTAAAGAACAAGATAAACAAAGAAAACAGAAACAGGCTCATAAATACAGAAAACAAACTGAGGGTTGCCAGATGGGAGGGGCTTTGGGGGTCTGGGTGAAAAAGGTGAAGGAAGTATAAATTGGTAGCTTCAAAACAGTCACAGGGATGCAAAGTACAGCACAGGAAACACAGTCCTCAATACTGTAATAACTATGTGTGGTGCCAGGTGGGTACTAGAATTGTTGGGGGGATCACTTTGTAAATTATGTCACTGTCTAACCAATATGCTACACACCTGAAACTCATATAAAATAATATTAAATGTCAACTGCAATTGAAAAAAAAAAAAAAAAAAAAAAGGTGAGATCCAGCTGGTGTGGCTCATTGGATTGAGTGCCCGCTTGCAAATCAAAAGGTTGCCAATTCAGTTCCCAGTTGGGGCAGATGCCTGGGTTGCAGGTCAGGTCCCCAGCTGGGGGTGTGCAAGAGGCAACGGATTGATGTTTCTCTCATACGTCGGTGTTTCTCTCCCTCTCTTTCTCCCTTCTTTCCCCTTTCTCTAAAAATAAATAAATAAAATCTTAAAAAAAAAAAAAAAAAAGATGAGCTGTGACCGTCAGGATCTGGAGACCTACAGAAAGAGATGCAAAGGCCTTGAAGAAAAACTGGCAGACCCACTCTTCTTCCCAAAGCCAGATTCTGTCCCTTGAAAAAGAGCTCATGATCACTGGTTTGCAGTGTGGGAGGCTGGACTTAAAACCTTCTCCTTTTAAGAACGGAGGTTGTAGACCTGAGACAAAGAATAACCAAAAAAGCAATGAAACTTGAGCCATACCAATTCAGGGAGAGAGCAAAATTAATAACCCCTTTTTACAAAGAGAAAACTAAGGCTCAGGGTTGAGAAACCTGTCCTAGGTCATGCAGCTCCTAAGTGGCAGAGCCAATATTCAAGCTACTACCCTGCTCTGACACCTCCCAGAGTGGGTCCTTGTGCATCCAATGATCCAGACAGAGCATCTGCTCCCCAATCCCTGGGCAGGGGCTGCTGCTTCCTCTGAGACAGGACGGTCTCCTGCCCCTACCCTCAGATGCCCTCCTTCCAGCTGCAGGCCTTCCTCTTCCTTCTCCTTTTTCCCAAGTCTGCTGTTTTCAGTAGGTCCAAGTGCAGAGTTTGTGGCCAAAAACTGCTTCTCCAGGAGGCCCTGCCACCACCATCACCAAGCGGGCTTCCCACCAAGGGGTCACTGTCCTCCTTATCCTGTCCCTCACAGGCTGGGTTTCCCCCTGCATACCCTCATCGAGAAAACGAAAGTGAGTTAGTTCCTGGAGTCACTGAACTTCCACACAACCCTAATGGTCCAGGCCCTTAAACGCCACAGGTTCTATCCTGGTTGGTGTGGCTCAGTGGCACAGACTTGAGTGCCAGTCTGTGAACCAAAGGGTCACAGTTCGACTCCCAGTCAGGGCACATGCCTGGGTTGTGGGCTAGGACCCCAGTAGGGGGCATGTGACAGGAACCACACATTGATGTTTCTCTTCCTCTCTTTCTCCTTCCCTTCCCCTCTCTCTGAAAATAAACAAATAAAATCTATTTTTAAAAAAGCTACAGGTTCTTAAGTCATTTTGTTTTACATTTTCCTATAAAATATTTCTAAATTACCTACATCTTTGGTTTAAGACAACTCCCTTTTATATAAATGGTTCTATCTTTTTCTCAAATTACAGCTTGAAAGTACTATATATTTCAGGATACCTGTTAACATCATTTAGTTGTTCTTATTATATTATAAGCTCTTATAAAAATAAATAGTGAATTTTAACTTAATGAGTCAGCCCACTAGACCCTAAACAATATATATTTTTTGTGTGAGCAGTTCAGCCATCAGACACCTTTGAAATAGCAAAACATGCCCTCTGCCAGTGGTTCAATGCAATACAGGTAAAGGAAAGGTAAGGCAAGTTTCTTGTTAGTCTCAATAAATTTTAACTGACTTCAAAAAATCACATTTTTACAGGTCTGTCTCCCTCAGTATTCTGTGGTGACCTAAATGGTAGGAATGATGGCATATTCATGTCCGTACCTCTGGTGTCCTCCTTGCTCAGGAACCAGCATGCAATAGGTACCCAATAACATGAGGGTTCACTTCATAAGTAAGAGTCAGCAAGGTGTACTGGCTAAGGTCCTGCACCCCCAAACCAGGCTGTCTGCATTTGAATCTCAGCTTCACGCTTAGCTGTGTGACCTGGGCAAGTCTTTGAATCTCTCCGGGGCCTCAGTTTCCTCATCTGTAAACAGGGGATAATAGCACTTACTTGTTAAGGCTGTGGAAGAATCAAATTGAATGAATATATGCAAAACCCCAATTTTTCCATGCTCCCAAGTGGACCATTTTGATCTTCCAAGTGTCCACTTAGATATCCTCATGGCCCTTGCCCTTTGGCAGCTGAGGCACCGGTAACCTTTGACCCACCTTCTGGAGGAGTCCTGGTGTGGCCCCTGTCCTGACCAGTCCTTCCAGCCTCCAGAAGGTAACTGCACACTGCCCAGGGCATCAACATTTGGATCTCCCACTTCTCCCTGCTCCAGCTCCCCTCGTACCTGCTGCTGGACCACACTGTTTTCCTTGAGTTGCTTCTCAGTACCTAATTATAGATTTGTGTTTACCTGTTTATCACCTGTCTCCACCTCAAGACTGTAAGCTCTACTCTGAAGACCGAAAACCTATTTTGCTGACATTGCATCCACTTCCTGTTGAGTTTTCTAGTGCAACCTAATACTCATTCATTCATTCCCTCTCCAGACAACCATTGAGCTCCCTGTCAAACACCCTCATTGACACTGGACATAGTAAACAAACCAAACCATCTCTGTCCAAGAGAAGCACCCAGTGTAATGAAGTGACAACTAACTGCAACCCCACATGCTGAAAGAGAAATGAGTGACCATGGAACAGAACCATGACATAGGAGAGAGAGGACAATTCTGTCCCAGGATCTTAGCTTTGCAAAGCCTTCCCAGAAAAGGTATTCGAGTTAGGTTTTAATAATAAAACCTTTTCCCTCTACTGAGGCATCTCAGTAGAGGGAAAAGTAACATCAAAAGCCAAAAAAGCAAAAACCACCAGTCCTCGAACTGGTAAGCGGAGCCAGCTGGCAGGAAGGCGGTGCCCGGTGCACCTGTAAGCCCAGGGCCTGTGGAGGGCGGCAGCGGTGCTGCATGACGTGAGGCCCTGCACAGAGTGGGCAATGGCAGATGTCGTTCCCTCTGGCTAACACAGCCTTCCGAGATGACACCACATGATTATTTACTGCATATGTCCACTGCACCAGCCACTGAGGTAAGTATCCTTCATGTATTACCTTGTTTAGTTCTTACATTAACCCTAAGAAATAGATGTAAATTCTCCATTTTCAGATGAAGAAACACAGGCGCCAAGTGACCAAGTTATCTGCCCATGGCCACACAGGTAATAAGTAGTGGAGTTACAATTCCTACCCAGGTTACAAAATTCATGCGTGATAACACCCACTGAGCCTCAGGAGGCATCCTGGAGCCCTTAGTATGCCCTCATTGCAATGAAATGTAATTGCCTCTTTACTTGTCTCCCTGGAGAATGTGGGTCTCATGGGGGCAGAGACTTTGCTCTGCTAATCCCATATCCCTAGCACCTGGCACGGTGCCTGGCCGAATACAGCCATCAGCAGTGCACGTTAAGAGGAAACGAATGCATGAATGAACAGGGCTTTGACCTCTGCCAGTGTGTACTCTTGCCCTTCTTCTCTGTCCCTGTAGTAAAGGAACGCCACATGTCCTGAATCCAGGACCTGAGTGCAGAACCCAAGGCCACTCTGCCCCGCCCCCCAGCTTTGGTCAGAAGGACCAAGTCCCTGAAGCACAGCCTTAGCAGCTGCATGGACAGACCCTTCCCCAGTGCGGGGCATTCACCACCACCCTCACTTTCCATTCTCATCCCCGTCTGTGCACGGAAGAGTTAATGTCCTTCGAAAGGTCTGCTTACAAGGTTGGCCGCTGGCTGACATCTGGGAACCTGGATGTTGGGAAGGTTCCCACCATTCCCAGGACTGACAAGAGTAGCTCCCTGTCCCTAAACTATTTGCACAAACAATGCAGTTTATGATAAACACCTGCTTCCTCCTGGGAGTCTGAACGTTGGGTACATCCTATGCAGAAGATGCCAAAGCAGTAAGTCCCCAGAACAAACCCTAGGCACTGAGTCTAACGAAGTTCCCTGGTCAGCAACATTGCACACGTGTTGTCACAACCCGTTGCTGTTGGAATTAAGCATGACCTATGGGACTCCACTGGGAGAGGATGCTGGAAGCTTGGGTCTGGTTTCCTTGATTTCACTCAGTGTGCCTTTTCCCCTTGCTGGCTTCACTGTAATAATCACAGTGGTGAGACAACTATATGTGAAGTCCTATGGGTCCTCCTAGAGAATCTTGAGAACTGGGGGTGGTGGCAGGACTCCTAAGATGCTGTATCTGCACAGAGCAGGATTGTGAAATACTTCCTGTCTGTCCAGTGCTGTCCACTAACCAGAGGAATCATACCCAGAGCCTGCAGGGGGCAGGCAGTAACGGAAAAGTGTGTGACCAGCTGAGAGGGATTGAGGACAGAGGAGAGTCTAAAGTAGGCAGCTGCTCTCAGCTCCTGACCACACCAGCAAGTCCCAGGCAGAGCTGGGCAGTTGGTGTACAACCACAGATAATTAAATCCTTTCACTCTGCTAATAACAAGTACCCCCAAAGGATAACAGAGAACCGCCTGGGGCAGGCTTTGAACTTTTTCCAAAACCCACGAGAAATGCCTTACATCCACAGATACAACGAGGATTCCTTTAAAATAAAATACACAATAAAATGTGGGAGTGTTTGTCCAGACTTTGTGAAGCCACATCAAGAGTGGGATACAGCTCCATTTCAGAGGACCCAACAGCAGTGAGTCGCTACCCTTCTTGGATTTCTTTTGCATAGCAAACCTGACCTTCATAACATGCATGGATTGTCAGCACCCACTCTCGGAATCGGCTTATACAAGTTCTGCTAAGGAGACCAGACACACAGTAGCACAGGTATTAAAGCTACTGGTTTACAAAGCTTGGCTTGGTTCCAGGTTGATGATGATTAGCAGTGACAGGCAAGAGGAGGGAGAGTGCTCAGTCATGACTCCAGGACTGTCTTATGAAGGAAAGTCCACACTTGACCCTGTGGCCCCAAGCAGCACATCCTTCTACCAGGTAATGCTGGCCTCCCTAGAAGGAAGTGATAGAAAGGTGAGGCCTGCACAGCTAGCACACCCACCATCCAGGGGACGGCCCAGCCCTCCTCTGCAACCAACATCCCAGAAGCATCCTCACCCCTGTTTACAGTGGGCGGGGCCCTCACTGGCCTTGGTGTCCTCATAACCTCTGCCCATTCCTTCCTCATCTCAGAGGCTTTTCTTCCTCTAGCTGCCCCTCCACAGCACATCTCTTCATTTCAGTCCTCAGCACTTGTCTATGCACCCCCCCAAATTGCACCTTCTTCCCTGGTGTCACCAAGCTCCTATATGCACATGATGCCCAGGCCAACCACGAGCCTACCCCTTCCCCGACTCTTGCTCTGGTCCTACACTTCCAAATGCCTGCAAACCACGGGTTCTCACAGTGTGCTGCCCAGACCGGCAACATGAGCATCACCTCGGAACTTCCAGAGATTCTCAGGGGAAGATTCTCAGGCCCCCACCCAAGACCTAGTGAATCAAAAACGCTAAGAACTCAGGGAGCGGGGCCAGCAATGTGTCTTTTAACAAGCTCTCCAGGTGATGTGGATAACGGTTGAGGAACACTGCATCACACACTTCCACTTGCCCATCCCATGTCTGTCTCAAATGGAAGTGATGTTCTTTTTCTAATCCATCTGATTTCCCTATGTCTCTTAATATTGCCTACCTTGACCAGTAATACATTGAAACAGTGCAACCCAAGGGAAATATAGTGGGCCTCCAAATGCAATAGGTATTTTAAAAATCCATTATTGACCTATAAAGTAGAGCTACATCTACATGTACAGCTACATCAAATGTAGAGCACTACATGCAGAGCATGTGGTGCTACATGCACCAGGCCAGGCCCTAAGGCAAATAAAACAATTTTCTGCACGGCTACAGAGAAAAAAAACACTGCCAAGCAGCTTGAAAGAAAGTACAAAAATGTACTAATGCATGTAAAAATGTCCAGCAGTCTACCTTCTTTTTTGGAGTACATAAAAGTAAAATAAAGAATACCCTAATAAAATACATAAATCAATTAACATGATTTTTAAGTTACATTATTTTAATAAGTATATTAAATATAAGTAAGTATATTTTAATAAGTAGAACATACAGATGTTAACCAATACAATATCAAACACTATTTTGTAAAGCGTTTAAAATGTCCACTATTCGCATCAATGGATTTTTTTGTATGTTATTAATATCTGAGACAAACATGCTTTTTTAGTGGGCATTAAATCAGTATGTAGAAAAATATGTCCCTGCCTACTTATTCCCCCTCACCTCCAAGAAGCTATGTGTTCGTTAAATCTTCACTCAAATCCTTTGGAACATAAGGTACTATAATACATACATTAACTAGGCCAGGCCCTAAGGCAAATAAAAAGATGAGCCAAAACTGAAATCAACTTCAAAAGAACAATGGACTAAATTTACGTTTTCATTATTCTTCTACACCATTGAAACTAGGGAATCTATTCAAAAGTGTTTCCTCTTTATCTAGTCTTTCCTTAGAAAAGAATGTTTAAAAAATCAGGAAAGACTAGCACATGAAAAGATGTTCAATGTCAGTAGCCATCAGAGAAGTGTGAATGAAAATCACTTCAGGACTTCTGATCAAGATGGCAGCGTAGGCAGACATGGCTGACATTTTCGAACCACATCTAAAATATGGTTCAAACCTAACTAAAATATAGGACAAACAACACTCAGAACTGTCAGAAATCAAATGGAATTCTGACAACTACAGAATTAAAGAAACCACATCCATTAAGAGTGAACCTGCAAGCTGGTGCCATATCTGACACTCCATCAACCTGCCTAACACAGTTTGACCCCAGAGACTCTGCCCCACCCAGGCTGCTTTTCCATATGAACAGCTGATCTTGGCTCTTGCTTCACAACTTCCTAAATCCTACCCAACAAGCAACAGCTAGCCTCAGCGAGCTCCAGGCCCAGCACTAGCAGCAGCCAGCCTAGATTCACAATTTGGCTTCCCCTGGGAACCTCCAAGCCCAGCACAAGCAGCAGCCATCTCAGATGTTTTATAGCTCAGGGAGGGTGGCTCCAGGCAAAACACAGGTGCAGGCTGACCTTGGCCTGCACCACCCAGGAAACACCAGGGCCAGTGCACCCAGTGGGCTGCTACAGACCACATCAGAGATCCACCACCTTGCCCCTGCAGAGCTGATCCTCCACAGAGGATAGAGGTTGGTGGTCAGTGGTTACAGCCAATTCTGGCAGCTCACTGACCTGGGTAAATCCTTCCCACTGATCTGCCAACAGCAAACAAGGCTCAACTACGAGAGGAGGGTGTACTCAGCCCACATGAACGGTCATCTTGAATACCCAGTTTGGGTGATGGGGAGGCTGTGCCTCCAGGATGCCTGCTATATTAGGACACACTGCCAACACAAGGAGTCAAAGTAGCTCTACCTAATACATAGAAACAAACAGAGGGACGTTGCCAAGAGGAGGAGACAAAGAAACATGGCCCAGATGAAAGGACAGATCAAAACTCCAGCAATACAGCTGAATGAAATGGACATAAGCAATTTATCAGATGCAGAATTCAAAACACTGGTTATAAGGGTGCTCAAGGAACTTAGTGAGGACCTCAGCAGCATAAAAAAGATCCAGTCAGAAACGAAGGATACACTGATTGAAATAAAGAACAATGTACAGGGAAACAACAATAAAGTGGATGAAGCCAAGATTCAAATTAATGGTATGGAACATAAGGAAGTAAAAAACAAAAACAAAAACAAAAACAAAAAGCCAATCAATCAGAACAACAAGAAAAAAGAATCCAAAAATATGAGGACAGTATAAGCAGCCTCTGGGACAAATTCAAGAGGACCCACATTTGCATCATAGGGGTACCAGAAGGAGAAGAGAAAGTGCAAGAAATTGGAAATCTATTTGGAAAAACAATGAAAGAAAATTTCCCTAATTTGGGGAAGGATATAAACATGCAAGCCCAGGAAGCACAGAGTTCCACACAAGATGGATGCCAAGAAGCCCACTCATAATTCAAATACCAAAGGTTAAAGATAAAGAGAGAATCTCAAAACCAGCAAGAGAATAGAAGTTAGTTACCTACAAAGGAGTTCCCATAAGATTGTCAGCTGATTTCTCAAAAGAAACCTTGCAGGGTAGAAGAGACTGGCAAGAAATATTCAAAGTCATGAAAAGGAGGGACCTACCAGGACTGTTCTATCCAGCCAAGCTATCATTCAGAATCAGAGGGCAGACGGAGAGCTTTCCAGACAAGAAAAACTAAAGGGGTTCATCATCACCAAACCATTATTATGTGAAATATTAAAGGGACTTATGTAAGAAAAAGATAAAGATTAAAACTGTGAACAATAAAACTGTACTTGAACAATAAAAAATGTTAAAAAATATAAATAAATTTAAAAACTGTGAACAACAAAATGGCAAAAGATAAAAATCTATCAACAATTGAATCTAAAAAACCAACTAAGCAAACAAAAAAGAACAGAGAACCATGGATACACAGAGGGTTTTGATGGCTGCCAGATGGCAGGGGGGTGTAAGGAAACAGGTGAAGAGGTGAGGGGATTAAGGACAAATAGGTAGTTTCAGAGCAGCCATGGGGACGTAAAGTACAGTATAGGGAATGAAGTAGCCAAAGAAATTATATGCATGGCCCATGGACATGAACAATGGTGTGTGGGTTGCCTGAGGGATGGGAGGGGGCTGGGCAGAAGAGGGGGAAGGGGGGGAATCAGAAGAACTGTAATTGGATAATTTAAAAAAAAAGAAAACCACTTCATACCACCTCGATGGCTAAAATAAAAACAGATGGACAGCAAGTATTGATGGGAACGTGGAGAAACTGGAAACCTCATACGCTGCCGGCGGGACGGTAAACTGAAGCAGCCACTTTGGAATACAGTCTGGCAGTTCCTAAACATGTTAAATATAGAACTGTCACATGTTTTTGACTTCTAGGTATGTACCCAAAAGAAATGAAAACATATGTCCACATGACTTGTACATCAACATCCACACAAGCATCAATCCTAATAGCCAAAAAGTAGAAACAATCCAAATGTCCATCAAGAGATGACTACACAAAATGTGATACTCATACAATGGAATATTATTTGGCAACAAAAAGATTAAAGTGCCTATACATGTGACAATGGAGACAGACCTTGAAAACATTATGTTAAGTGAAAGAAGCCAGACATACAGGTTCCCATGTTACATAATTTCATTTCTAGGAAATGTCCGGAAGAGGCAAATCTATAGACACAAAATAGGTTAGTGGTTGCTTAGGGTGGGGGCCACAAGGGATTGGGAGTAGCCAATCAAAGTGTGTGAGAGGTTCATGGAGGAGTTCTGTTCTTTTTGGGCACTAAAAATAAAATTGATTGTGGTAAATATACTCAAAACCAATAAAGTATATGCTTTAAGTAGGTAAACTGTATATGTGAATTACATCTCAATACGATTTTTTTTTTAATGACTTAAAGCTAGAAGAGAATTTAAAACTTGGTTAACTAAAAAGTATTAGGTAACTCAAATCTGTGACTTTTTCTGTCTCCTTCTCATTGTAAATCTCTCCCAAATAATGATAGCATTTTATTATCATTTGACAATTTACAAGCACTTTTACAAATAAGGCCTTTTTGAGTCCTTAATATAATCTTAGAGGAAGATAATTATCTTCCCCTAATTTTATATCCCAGGATGTGGCAGCTCCAAGTTTAAGAGGTTTAGTCCTGCTCAGTTGGCTGGTCAAGGTAGATGTCAGTTCTTCCTGGGCCATTTCTCCTACACTGTGTAGCATCTCGGCTGCCAGGTAGATACCGTTGAGCCACAGAGGGCACAGCTGACCAATCTCAACAGAGAGAATGCCCAGGGCTTGCCTTTTCTGGGAGCTGAACACTAATGCTACATTCAAGTCAAGTATAATCACTCATCAGGTCTTGTGGTACCTTACATTCCAAATACACAGACTCTTGGGATGAAGGGGAGTTGGCATGCAGAGATCTCTTATTCTATATGGAACAACCATGGAAAGAACCATGGTCTAGACTAGGAAGACCTAGGTTGGCTTCAGTTTTCTCATCTGTAAAATGAGGGGAAAAATAAATACCTCTCTTAACATCACTGTAAAGATTTAATGAGAATATATCTGAAAATACCTGATTCACAATAGGCACTCAACAAATGTTCACAGATGCTAAATCAAGCAGTCCAATACCTTGATCTCTCCTATGGAGACCAGGGGGTTCTTTGGGACACTTGGAATTCTGAACCTCAGATCTTCACAAAGCCGATCAATATCAAAAGGTGTTGGCTGGACTTGGCACACCTGTGTACCTTCAGATTAATGTTCCAACATCTCTGTTTGTTTGTGTGTGTGTGTACGTTGTTTATTTGAGCAACTCCCAAACCTAAATACATACTGGAACTACCCAAGATGTGACTAAATCCACAGATTCCATCGCAGAGATTCTCACTCAGACGGTCTGGAGTAGTTGGTACCATTTCCATTTTTAGTAAACTCCCCAAATGATTTTCAAGGCATCACTGAATCACTGATAAAACCAATCACTGGATGCAGTCTAAAGAATTTTTTTCTCATGTGTGGACTACAAAATAGCATTTGTTCACCAAATAAAACCTTGAACTATATAGCTATTTCACAAGAAAACATCATAGACAAGGGGAAACCTTTTCTCTTTTGCCTTACTAGAATGAAAAGGAAATAACAATATAAAATTATGGGAATGCAAGGATCTCCTGCAGTTGGAGAATTTTCTGCCAAATCCTGCCCATCTGAATAATCTCCATTCACCATTTCAAAGGGACTTTTCAATCAAAGGAAGCTGTAAGTTCCTTCCTATAAGCTGATTGGCTCATTGTGATGAAAGTCAAACTACAAGAAAAGTCAAGGGTCTTAGAGAAAAAATGAGCTGGGAAGAATCTGAAGAATTTGCCACTATTTGGCTACTTACTAAATCTTCCCATTACCCCGATGGCTTATGTATTCAGAACCACGTTCCTGATCTGTAACAATTACTCTTAGATGATAAATGAAACCATTTTTATCAGTTCACCAATTCACATTTATGTTCTTTAGCAAGCTGGACAGCAGATGGCCTTCATTTTTACAAGGTTTTTCTAATTTATACAAACATATTTACAACTAGAAAAAAAGTCGTTGGACCATCTGACTCATTTAACATTAAAACTGAAACAAAAGACTCTGGGGTATTTTAGAATATCATTTCAAATCTCCCTGAAGTCTTGCAGTGTCCTCGTCCTACATACTAAGCACCAACTTTTTTTCTTAAGGTTTATTCGGACTACTTTCAAAAATGAATTTGGGTTAGTATCAAAAACAAAAACAAAAACAAAAACAAAAACTGAACCCAATATAAATAGGCCATTTAAAATAAAGCCAGTCAGAAGCAAGGAGATAGATTTTACCAGCCTTAGTAAGTGAGCACAGTCTGAGCCCTTAACTTAACTGCTCCTGTCCTCTCTGGCCAAACCGAGAAGGAAACCCTCACGGGTCAGGCCTGCCGCTATTAAAAGAAAGCACGTGCGCTCGAAGGGTCGGGACCTAGCGCGCCTTCTCCACCAAGCCAGAGACCGCGGAATCTCCAAATGTTTACATTTTGTGAGCATGATTGTACTTTTACTTTACATTCCTAATCCACGCTTTCTGTACCCTACAAAAAAGTATTAAATCTCCAGAAGTTCAGGGGCTGGAATGAAGGGGAAATGGAGTATTGTTTAATGGGGACAGAGCTTCTTCTTGGGCCGATGAAAAAGTTCTGGAAACGAATAGTGGTGATGTTTACACAAGACTGTGACTGTAGTCAGTGCCACCTCAAAATGGCTAAAACGGTAAATTTTACGTTGTGTATATTTAATCATAATAGTAACAGTAAAAGAATAAAAGTATGGAGAAACAAACAAACAAACAAAACAACTCACAAGCTAGTATGCTAATCACATGTCCAAATCTTGCACGTTGCCTGCCACCCTGGGGTGGAGGGACTGTGACCCACCAACTGTGATGTTTCCCCTGGTCTGGCGAAGAGGTTCAAATGGAGGACTGGATGCAAATGTATTGTAAAATCTCTTCCTTACACCGAAAACCTAGACTAGTGCTTCTGAAACGTTAATATGCAAACGATCCTTCTGGGATCTAGATTCGGCGGGTCAGGGTGGGATCTAAGATCCTGTATTTTTCACAGGTCCCCAGGTGATGCCGCTGCTGGACCGTGGACTTCACTTGAGGCAACGCGTCCTCGGAGCACTTGAAAGTAAACGTCACTGTCAGTTTAACCATCTAGAACTAGGTCCTCTCACCGGGAGACAGAGGGTTGATCATATCTTTCAAGCAAAGTGGTTCAGGACTTCACTCACCCACCAGTCACCCTAAGTAAAAATGCCTTGAGAAACGTGGATAGTAGGCCTGACCAAAGGGGGCTTCCAGGAGAACCCACCCAGCCCCCCGGGGACTAGGAATCAGCTGCCGACGACAAGGATGGTTGAGAGAGCGGCAGCTTTGCAGAAAGACCTCATGCGGACTCCAAAACAGTTGAAAATACCCTTCTCGAGCGCGAAGAATGCCTGGAATTCAGTGGCCTTAATCCAACATAAAGATTTCCAACTTAGTTTTGAATGAGTTCCCTATAGCAGAACCTTACAGTGCAGCCCTAGAAAACTGACGACGCCCAGCAGCCTGCTCACAAGTTCGGCCCCTCCCTTACAAATGGACAACAACAACAGAAATGCGGGTTCTCCAAAGTTTTGCTCGCTGGGTGCAGAACTCTGCGGGCTGCGCGGCACCTCCCGGACTGTAGTCAGCCTCTCAGGTGTGCGGAGTTTTCAAGACTCGCAGCTGAAACTCAGCGGGCAGCTCGGGCAGCTCTACCTGCTTTCAACTAACCCTCGACCCGCCTACACCAAGCCACCAGCTCCTGCCCCCTCCAGGCAGTACTGCCAACGCTGGCAGTGCCAACAGAAACTCAGAGGCCCTTTAAATCTGGTTAAAGAGAAGCTCAACAGGAAGTGAGACAATTCCCATCCCTTGGGGGAGATGGCGCAAGGCCAGACAGGAAAAAGAAAGTGGCTCCCAGGTACCTGTAGTTGCCCTAGGTGCGTGATCGAACCCACTTCCAAACGATTACCCAAGAGAAACCCTATGATGCACTGTCGTCCCCCAGAGGGGAATGGGGAGCAAAAACAACTCAGTATCGCCCAGAAAGTTAACAAAAAAAAAATAATGCTTAATAAAGTAGATACCAAGGCAATCGGAGATGGGGCGGGGGCATCAACTAGCATTTACTCGCGCTACCCCTCGCCCCTGTCCACACGACGGATCAAGGGCGCAAGCGCTCCGCCACACCCGGCCAATCTGTCCCTTGCCAAAGTTGGGGCAGGGAGGTTTCCTGGCGACGCCAGGGCCCGAGCTGCCGCGCCTGGGGCAGCTCTATTTCCGCGAGGCGGCAGGCAGCTCCCGGACACTCCGCGGGCGCTCCCCTTCCAGGGTGCGAGAGGGCGGAGGGTGCAGTACTCGCCTGGAGGCGGGGGGCGGCTGCGGTCGGCAGAGTCGGGCGCAGGAGACTGGCGACTCTCCGCGGCGCTGGGGCGCGCTCCCACCCGGCGCCCGCTGCTGGGCCGCTGTCCCCTGTGCTCCCCGCGCGCGTCGCTGGCGGCGCCTGGCCCGAGCCGGACAGCAGGAGGCTGCCCCGGGAATGGGCGGGCTCAAGTGGCCTCCGCGGCCGCTCCTGTGTATTATTGTTACTCGGGCTATTTCCTGTTTGGAGGTTTGGGCGAAATAAAAAAAGTATATCCAAGGTGGGGCGCAGAGGGCGTAGGGCGGCGGCGAGCCAGACACTGGCCGCTCAGAGGGGACGAGGGTGGGCAGCGCCTGTCACCTGCCTCCTGGAGACCCAGAGGGAGGAGACTCAGCTTACTGCAGCGTTACTTTGGAGTGTCGAGAAGATCCGAGGGAGGACCTCACACACGCCACGGAGCTGCGGGGCAAGGGCTGCGGCCGCAGGCACCGCCTAGTCACTCCAGCCAGCGCGCCCACTGCCCTGCTCTTCCCTGGTCTGCAAAACTGCGCTGAGCTTTCTTCCCGCGCACGGCGGACGGAACGCTTTGTGCTTCTTTCATTTCTTTTCTGACCGGGGATAGAACCCCCAACTGGGCAGATCGGGAGACGCTCTGACCAGCAGAGCTACCCGGCCAGGGTCCTGCGCTTTCTTAATTCGTTCCCAGCTCGGCTTTCTAATCCTCTTCTGGATTGTGCGCTTGAAAGGCGGTAGTTCTGGCTCTCTTCCAAACACTGCGGGGGGGATGGTTGCGGGCCATCGTGCGTGTGTGTTTGGTGGTATTGGGGTCTTTGTTTTGCAGGCGGGAATGGATGGGAAGCAGGTCAATGATGTTGGTGGAAAGTTAACAATTAGGATCAGCTTCCGTTCCCCTCCCCCACAACCTCACCCTTAGCCGGGATCGCGGGGACCGAGGCCCTAATCCGGAAATACCGGTTCCTCCCGCTGGGACAATAGGTGAGAGTGCGAGTCGGGAGCCTGCTTAGTCACAGCCGGAGCCCTGCCCCGCCGGGAGGCCGCCGGCTGCCTAGTGCCCAAGCCCGCACCTGGCAGGCAGGTGCCCCTTTCTCTTAATCTGGTTAAAAATCCTGGTAAGGTGATGGGGAGTTAATGTTTTAATGCCTGCGGAGTTTTAGTTTGGGATGATGAAAAAATTCTGCAAATGGATGGTGGTGTTGGTTGCACAACAATGCGAATGTACTTAATGCCACTGAATTATATGCTTAAAAACAGTTACTTTGATGATGTGTCTATTTTACCACAATGAGAAATATTCCTGGTAAGGTCAGGCCCTCATTCGTTCTAGACAACTTTGCTGGCGACTGCCCTCCTCCCCTCCCCCTCCGGGAACCTTTGCCGGAAGTAATGGAATGAGTAACAGTGATGCTTAGGAATCGCGGGTTCATTTACTCTAGACTCCTGGGGAGGGGGGGTGCTGCTAACAAATCATTCCAGGAAGTGGGTAGATGGAGCCTAGAAGACAGTACAATTTTTAAAAAGATGAACAGTAGTTTGTCAAAGATAAAGTGCTAGCAAGATGATTCAAGGTGTGTGTAGTATGCCACTGTTTACCTAAGAAAGCAGGAACACGAACATTCATGCACTTGCTTTTTTTTTAATGGAAGGACAAATAAAATAGTTATCTATGGGAGCCAGGAAAAAGATAGAAAGCACAAGAATAGCAGCTAGAGTTCTCTGGCGATATCTTGTTTTATAGATTTGACTTTGGAGTGACATAAATTTTACATAATTATGAAGAAATCAAAACTTTAAAAAGCAAAGTTCAACAAATGAATGTAGTTTTCGATATCTGGTGCCCTACCGGTGGAAAGGGAAATTATGTCAGATGACTTTAAAACACAATTTCTCGACTCCACATCCTCTAGGTGTACAGTGGAAGGATGCGGAGGTTAAAAACAGACTGGTCTTCAGTAATCCCAGTGTTAGTAGTAAGTAATTATGTTAAAGCATTAAGTTTTTCAGTATAAAAGATAAACATAAAAATCAAAGAAGTTAAGCAATATTACATTGGAATTAGGATTAGCATTTAGAACTCCTTTTTCTTGAAAAAAAAATTCGAGGTCTGTTTACTCAAAATGCCCAACAAACAAGGACCAACCTGGTGAGAGGCCACTGCAACAAGTTCTAGGTGGCCTCTGTCTAATTCATGCAGGAACGACCTGAAATAGCCTTATGTCCTACCTCCCCCCAGTGCTTTTCTGTAAATGCCAGTGCTGGGACCCCTGGAAATTCAGGTGCCCATGTATCCCTACCCACAAGGGTCTGTGACTTAATGCTCCATGTTCTAAACTTCTACCAGTGGAGGATGAAAGCTGGTAAATAAATATTCCTCCCTTGCCCACCAAGATGAACTATCCTGAGATTCAGTCTGTATCACTTCTCAGAAATCAAGTCACACAAAATGGACTGATCCAGTGCCTGAAGCAGCAGCCTACTGGGTGAGGCTCCCTGGAATGGGTGGGCTCTCTCTGCTTTGCCGCCCTCCTCCTCACTTCTTTCCCTAGCTCCTCAATAAAGCCTGCGTCCCTAGTCTCTGCTTCCCTGGAAACCCATGCTAAGACCTATATAAACTTTATCTCAGAATAACTAAATAGTTGGTGACAAAATTTTTCTAGCCAATAAATAAAGGATGGCAAAATTTGAATATCAGCATTTTCCAAGACCCTACTGAAATAATGGATCAAGGCAGTGGTCATCGATGGCCACTAACATCACAGAAAAGATCACCAGATATTATGTGCCACCTGATGGAAACACACAACAACATAATGACACATTCTTGTCCCCCCAAAAAGAACCCTGAGTCTGATCAAGCCTCTAGATCCAACTGCCTGCTTATAGGAACTGTTGCAATAGCAGAATGTGTTAAACAACACTACTAATGGGGTATGGTCAACAAAATCCAGAATGTGGGAAACTCAGAAAGACAAATGGCCCACTTTCCTGAACAAGTAGTAAGGCATTAAAAACGATGTAGGGAGAAACCTTTAGATTGAAAGACTGAAGTAATGTCAGGAGAGTACAATGTGTATTTCTTGTTTTGGTCCTGATTCAAACCAACCAACCTCTAAAAAAATTGATGAGTTATGTGGGGATAATTTGATATTCCCCAAGTTAGGAAAAATTTTAAAATATGTTAATACATGCCACTGATTTACTCTAGGATACAGAGTAGATGTTGCTACTTATATGTGTTTGGGTGGCTTACTTATTTTATATCTATACATATGAATATATGCATATACACAAAAATAAAGTATCTGTTTAATTTCTTTCTGTGTGTGAAATGAACATTTCGAAGGAGACTTGGGTTTGGGATTTTCAAATGTGTTCAGGTAGGAAGAAAGGAACTTTGACCGGCAGAGCTGGTATCTGACATTATCTTTGCCTTTTCCACCCACTCTTCATTCTGGGTACATTCTGTATGTATTCCTTTGTGCTTTCCTGTAACCAGCAAAACAGCACTTTCTGTAACTAATAAACATTTCCACTCTGAAGACTAAACATTTCAAAATCTGCTCAGAGAAATAAAAAGAGACGCCTCCATGGGCCACAGGGGTAGTGCTGTGAAAAATGAGGCAAGAACTCTGGGTTCTGGCTTGGAGCTCAGCAGAGGTTCCCTCCCCGCGGTTGGCACCAAGGCAAGTCCCACAGAAACCATCCTGCCTGCCCCGGAGACAAAGCCCTATTCTACTGCCTCTTATGACAGGGAGCTCTTGTGTTCTGTGACCTGAGGTCTGAAACTGATACTTGCGCTTCACCTGCACACTGGACAGAGGACAGGGAAAGGGTCAAATCACAGTCCAAAGTGGGGCACTTGCCTTGGTTTGACAGGTGTTTTCTTTACTGGTAATAGGTGCACCGCATAGCCTCAGAGAGAGCCTTGTTCCTAGCCTCGACTTTGCTATGTGCTTCCTGTGTGATGCTGAGTTTTGCACTTAACTTCTCTGAGTCCCAACCTCAGTCTCCTCACTCTTTGACCCAGCAACTCTATTTCTAGGTATTCATCCCTCTCACCCCCCAATACTCACACAGTATTAAAAGAAATACGTTCAAGAATGCTATTTTCTCTATGTTTGAGTAGCTAATAAATAATAATAATAATAATGATAATAAATGGCAAAAAGAATGGCTGGATAAGCAATGGTACATTCATATAATGTGCCAAATGTATTTTGGTCCCATTACACACACAATTGATGAATAAAATATTACCAGTGCTTCTGAAGATGCTACATGCTTCCAAATCCTAACCTCTGCCCCATTCATTTCAAGGTAATTACTACCTTAAGTTATGCAGTCAGTTTTTAAAAAACACTTTTCCCAAAATATGTAATCTTCCTAAACAATAGATTGATTTGCTTCTTTTGGGCTTTATAGAAGTAGGCTCACACTGTATGTAGTTTTCTGCAGCCAGCTCTTTAAATTGCAAATTACGTTTCTAAGATTTATTCAGGTTGTTGAGTATAGCTATATTCCATCCAGCTTTACTGCTATGTTATATTCCATTTCCATGTAGGGATTCTAAATTTTCCTTCCGATAAAAAGATGCCCACCCTCAAATAGACATCTACTTTCTTGGTGAACTTTGAAGAGAAGATGTCAGGTCATTGGAAGATGGGAAATTGCAGACAACGGGAGTGGTGCTTCTTTCTACCCGCCAAAGAAATACATGTACCATCCCATGTCATTTGGGGGTTTGAACTTCTAAATATGTTTGAAGTTGCTCACTGCACTAGTCTTTCCACTATGTCGTATGTTTGAAGTTTTTCCTTTGTAAAAATAAGAGGGGATTGAATTGAAATGACATCTGGATGTCTTCTTAGCTTTGTCTGATTCGGGGGGCAGGGGGTCACAACTTTTTACTTATATCTGCTGACTGACTTTGAGGAATGCTCTCCATCTGCTAAAAACAGTAAACTAGTCTATATGAACAAATATGCAAAGTTCTCCAAGACATGTTGCCAAGGAAAGAGACAAGTTGCAGGACAATACACATTGTACGAACCTGTTTATGCACTGAACACACACACACACACACACACATATGCAACTGAGTAGGAAAAGGGCTGGAAGGATGCACAGCACCTTGGCAGTGGTGCTAAATGGAAACATGAGTGGGAAAGACTGTAATTTAGGGGCATTGGGAACAGTGGTGAAGACAGACCTGTACTTTTTGGGTACTCTTGAATTTAATTGAAAACGAAAGAAAAACAAGTGCATGAGGTAGACTAGAAGATCTACCAGGCATCTTGTTGTTGACTCTGGTCCTAATGGGATGGAGGACTTCTGTCTTGATGGGGACTTCATGACAGGTCTTGGTCACAGTGCCCTGGTGCTTGCTTCCTGAAGACTGAAAGGAGACACTGCAGCTCTCAGAGACAGGCCGGCTTTGGGTGCATGGGTCACGTGACTGCTGAGTGCCCGTAAAACTCTCTCTACCCTGGCCTCATCCCTACCCACACCTGTCAGGTGGAGATCCCCCAGTAAGAGCCCCAATAATTCATATGGGGTTCTTTCACCTGTAGCTATCAGTCACAGTGTTGAGAAGAAGGGCAAGGGGAGTAGCCAAAGACGATCCCTTCTCCATTCCCAGCAATTACTGGGATAATTACCTTGATCTCCTTTAGTAAGCTCTATAGTCCATGTTTTCTGGTGTGGTACCTTAATTTGTGCAATTTATAGCCCCCTGTCTAGAGCCAAGGGTTACTTCTAGATTCACTGTTTCTGTGGCCAAAGCTTTGGAAGTTTTGCTAAGAAACTATCTGTTCAAGTAAGTGGCATAACTGCATGCTTTATGGCATTCAGCATTACTTATTTGGACTTTGACAAACAGCTCATAAAGAAATAGTACTTTCTGTTGATCACTTGTTAACAGTCCAAAGATCATTGTAGTTTTACTCAAGCCTCTGATGAACACTAGTTCTCAACATACACAAAAAGCATAGTTTTGCTGGACCTGAGATTGCCTATGAATTGCCAGGGAGAAAGAAGGAGACAGAAATATATAGATGTAGTTATATAAAGATAGAGATATATAGATATGGATAGAGATAAATTCATCGAACAACTTTGTAAAAAACAAGGACATGATTACTTAGAGTGTCTAATGTAAAAATCACCTTTCTCATTATGATTCTTAAAAAGCTGTAAATAGCCCTGGCTGGTGTGGCTCAGTGGATTGAGCACAGGCCTGGAAACCAAGTGGTTACTGGTTCAGTTCCCAGTCATGGCACATGCCTGGGTTGCAGGCCAGGTCCCCAGTGGGACCACTGTGCGAGAGGCAACCACACACTGATGTTTCTCCCATCTTTCTCCTCTCCTTCTCCTCTGTCTGGAAATAAATAAATAAAATCTTTTTTTTAAAAAAAAGCTGTAAATAATAAAATAATAGTTCTGTAATAATTACAACTAAAATTGTATAGACCAAGGTGTATGGGACACTCATGGAAATTAGAAGCCAAGATACAGTTGAATTACCCTTGTGCTTACTGTGCATTGGGTAGGTAATTAATAGTGGGGGTATTGTAGACACAACTGAAATAATGGGCTTACATTCTAATGGGTACTGATTTGTCATAGTATGCCTGTGACACTAAACCAAGGTTATGTAAGCATATCAATTGATTGAGGGATTCTTCCACTTAAATCAATTGCAACAATTTAAAACCACAACAAAAGCCAGGGTAGGTGAGGGTGTGGTGAAACTGCTGCATTGCTAATGCCATTGTAAATTGCTCCTGGCTTTTGCCCTGGCTGGTGTGGCTCAGTGGATTGAGTGCAGGCCAGTGATGATCTGAAAAGTCGCCAGATGAGTTCCCAGTCAGGGCACATGCCTGGGTTGCCAGCCAGGTCCCCAGGTGAGGGCGTGTGAGAGGCAACCAACTGCTGTTCTCTCCCTCTCTTCCTCCTTCCCTTCCTTCTCTCTAAAATCAATCAATCAATCAATCAATCAATCAATACTGCTCCTGCCTTTCAAAAAGCATTCTCAAAAAATGCATCAAGACACAAAGAAATGCCCAAATCATTTGACCCTGTCATTTTACCCTGGAGTCCCTGTCATAAGCCCAAACACAAGAAAACTATATGAACAAAACTTTTTCTTTTTTTAAGAAAGATTTTTTTGAAGATTTAAATTATTTATTTATTTTTAGAGAGAGAGAAAGGGAGGGAGAAGAGAGGGAAAGAAACATCAATGTGTGGTTGCCTCTCATGTGCCACCTACTGGGGACCTGACCTGCAACCCAGGCACGTGCCCGAACTGGGAATCCAACAGGTGACCCTTTGGTCTGCAGGCCCGTGCTCAATCCACTGAGCCACAGCAGCCAGGGCTGCACAAAAATTTTCATCAATACATTATTCATAAGAGCAAAAAATGGAAAATTGAAAATATTCCACAATGAAGGGAAAGTTAAGTAAATTAAGTTCTGTTCACTAAAAGGAACATTATGTGGGGCATACACATGTTAACTATGAAGTATGAAGCAATATTTATTTGGTCAACAAATATTTATTGAGCCAGCTTTACTCTATCATGTTAAGCACAGGGGACATGACGATGAACCAAGATTGGAGGTTTTACCCTCATGGAGCTTGTGGATAATAGGTACTTACAATGTAATATTCAGTGTAAATGACAGAATACAAAATTCACGTACTGTGATTACCACTCTGCAAAAATGAAAATGCATAGGCTAAAGAACGAGAACAAAACTAAACTCAAACACAAACCAAGTTTTGTCTGGGGCAGTGATACACCAAGGATGCCTACCTCCCCTTGTCGTCACTTTACAGATCCCGGTCGGTGTTTTTTAAGCTGAAAATACTGTTCGCCACATGTTACTGGTGGGAATGTGAAATGAGACATACCTTCTGGAAAATAGTTTGATTTTTTAAGAAAAATACTAAAATAAACATCAGCTACCATATAACCCAGGAATTCACTCTTAGGAATTTATTCCAAAGAACTGGAAATTTATGTTCACAGAGAAACTTGTACATAAATGTTTATAACAGCTTTATTGGAAATAGCTAAAAAGTGGAAACAACCCAGATGTCAAAAAAATTAAAATACCATGAGATGTATAGAAACATCAAGGTATACTATTGCTCTAGCCAGTGTGGCTCAGTTGGCTGGGCGTCATCCCGCAAACTGAAAAGTCATGAGTTCAATTCCCAGTCAGGGCACATGACTGGCTTGCAGATTGGGTCCCCAGTCAGGGCACATATTATAAGAGGCAACCGATCTATGTTGCTCTCTCACATTGATGTTTCTCTCCCTCTATTTCTCCCTCCCTTTCCCTCTCTCTAAAACCCAAAAGTATGTCCTTGGGTAAAGATTATATAAATATAAAAATATAAATATAAATATATATATATATAATTGTTAGCTGAAAAAAGCAGAATAATGAATGGTCTGTATAGAATAGCTACAGCTCTGCAAACACATGAACAGGGACTGAAAACAATTGTGCAAGAAGGAAAACTATTACGAGAAGCCGTAGGATCTGAACTAATGCATTTTTATTTTTAACGAATTCTATTAATGCTATCGGTTCAAAGTCTTGTAACAATGTGTACCAGTAATTTTAAGAGACTTGGAGGAGTCTCCTCCTCTGCCAAGTCCAAGAACTCTAGAGAGAGGCATGTGGTACAAGTGCCAGAGCATGCGTGCTGGAGTCCCACAGACCTGGGCGTACATCCCAGTGTGGTCACTTTCTAGTTGTGTGACTGAGGTAAGCTCACTGGACCTACTTGAACCTGTTTTCCCTTTTAAAAATGAGGATAACAGCCCTGGCTGGTGTGGTTCAGTGGATTGAATGCTGGCCTGTGAACCAAAATGTCACAGGTTCGATTCCCAGTCATGGCAAATAGCTGGGTTGAGGCTGGGTCTCTGAAGGGAGGCGTGCAAGAGGCAACCACACATTGATGCTTCTCTCCCTCTCTTTCACCCTCCTTCCCCATCTCTCTAAAAAGAAAAAAATAAAATAAATAAAAATAAAAATGAGGATAACAATACCTGCCTCATAGATTGTTGTTAGGGTTAGAAATTATATATCTATATACACAGAGAAAAAATCTGGAAGGATAGTGTATCACAATTATGATCAGCTACAAAGATGAATCCCAACCATAGCAGCCAAACAAGATAGGCCTTCATTTTTTTCACATCACAAAATATTTGGAGGAAGACAGCCCAGTTTTGGCATAGCAACACAGATTAAAGCAGGGGACAAGGCTTTTCCAGTTTTTCACTTCTGGCATTCTTTTTTAAAAATTTTATTTATTTATCTTTAGAGGGGAAGGGAAGGAGAGAGGGAGAGAAATATCAATGTGCGATTCCCTCTTGTGCATCCCCTTGCCAGGAACTAGCCTGCAACCCAGGCATGGGCCCTGACTGGGAATCAAACCATGATCATTTGGTTCGCAGGCCTGCGCTCAATCCACTGAGCTACACCAGCTAGGGCTCACCTCTGTCATTCCTGCCTATGGTTTTGATTCTCAAAGATCCAACATGGCCTTCCACCTTCAGGCATCTAGTGGATACTGTAGGCAAAGCCTGTGCCAGCTGTAAGCTTTTCTGCTTACATTAGTAAAAATTGAGTCCTAAGGCTATTCCTAGTTACGCATTCAACATCTACCCACATACATATTCTACCCTGTAAACTCTTTATAGAGAGAGCACAGTGCCGTATAACATGTGCTCAATAAATATGTTAAATTGAAAAACTGAATTGTCTCCCCATCAAGGCATGATTTCCTACATGAATAAGTCAAAAATAAGCCAAGAATCTTAAATTTATTTACTTAATATGACTAAATGCTCTTGTTAAGAAAGTTCCATGTTCCTTCACCAGTAAACACCCACAGTGAGGAAAAAAACAAAAGCTACTAACCTGGCTCCCAAGTCATCCTATGAACCGCACTGTCCAGGTTGTGTTGCCTTGTACTCGATAACCTGAAACCTAGGAGACAGACCCCAGAGGTAGTCCAGTGTGTGGTCTCTTTTGAGAGCATGGTCCACATGCTCCCTCATAGGTGGAGCGAACACCTGCAGGTGCCACATAAAAACTTCTGGAAGAACTACGTCGAGTGTGGGTCTGACCACTGTCAGGCAGCCATGAATGTGAGAGACTGTATTGAGAACTGAAGAGTCACTAAAATGAGGCGCTCAGTTAATTAGCCTTACCCGTGTTTCCCAAGGCAACAAGGCAACAACCCCCTTAGGATCCTGGGTAACAAGATCTTTTCAAACTCACTTGGGAGGTATCGGTTGCCTGTGGCCTGCACCTGCCTTGCTGGATATGATTCATGGGGTTTTTGCCTTCTAGTTAGCCAAATAAAAACATCCAGCAGATGCGTAATAGTTCTTTCTTGTGTGTTTTCAGGTCCCACTGGTATACACTAAATATCATCCCCCAACAAAGTACCTCCTACTACAGACACACCCACTGTGTGTGGAAGGATATGATGCTGAGCAATTCATTCCTGCTCAGATCTACAGTCTTGATTCATAGCATCACAGTCACTCATGAGATTGGTTCAAGCAATAGCTTGCTTTTTGGAATTGTGCACAGGAAATTCATACAGGCCCACAATTCCTTAGCTGCAATTCTGAAATTTCAGAGTTTTGCCTCCGAAACCAAACGTTTGGTGCTCAAACTAATTTGGCAGTAAAATCTGACCGGAACTGATGATGTCAGTCTATTTATGATCCTTCCTTATTCTACTTGGCACAAATAATCATACTCTTCACTGGGGATATATCCATGGGCTTAATGATGGTTTGCCAACCTGGACTCTGCCGGAAGTATGATGTCATTCCATACTGTGTGTACACTGTATTTCTGAAAAAATCTGAATTCCAAAACATGTGGCCCAAGGGTTGCACATAAAGCACTGTGGACCTGTAAAATTACACCTCAGGGCTGTGCACAGTTATTGATGGGTTGGTCATTCAGCATGTCACATTGCACTTGTAGCACCGTGATAAACTGTAGAGTCTCTGTTTTCCCTGCCCAAATGTACAATATATCTACCCCTAACTACTGCACGCTGTGTCAGCCTCGTGGAAATTTCTGCAGATTCATTATACACACTCTCCAACCTTTGCACTGCGAATTTGTACCGGCTCTGTCCATATGGACAAGGGCTGCCCCTCCTACGGGCGGAACAACTCCACTTCCTCTTATTGCTTTTCCTGTTGTAAACGAACAAGCATCCACCTAAGGCAAACATACTCAAGTTTCTCTGCAGATTTCCAGGGAAAGCAAATGAGAAGAGCAACTAAAAGGAGAACATTTTTTTTCTTTTGTGCATCCTAATTTCCTTTACATGGCTGCGGCGTAGGACTTAGTTTAGTGACTCTCGTACATATTACCACAGCAAGCTCATTTTTCAAATATCCAAAATAAGTCAGAAGTCATGATTTGGATCTTTCGTTGAATGGGAGTCAGGTGCAGACTGTAGAACACATGAAGGTGTCATGGATAACAAAATTATTAGATTGGATGTATGGGTTAAGGTCTAAAGGTATTTCTGCTGACCAAGTAGAGGAGATAGTATAGTACAGACATTTCCCTGTTGTTCTCTGTACCCGGAAAAATGGAATGTACTCAATAGTGTATGACTAATTGCTCCTGTCACAGGCAAAACACATACCAATAGGCCAAAGGGCATTTCACAGAAATGACTTCTTGCTCAGATCTGGTGACAGAAAGTCCTGCAACCCAAAAAGGAAACTCTGACTTCACGGATTCATAAATTTTCCTTCACAACTACCACATACTCTTTGGTATGGGATTCCAGGACAGATACGAAGTCCTTACCAGGATTAAGACCTTGTGCATAGCACTAAATTTTCTGTCTTTTCGTGGATCTGGGTTGGCCTCTCTACAAAATGAATTACTTCTGGAGTAATTTTCCTCTGTACTCTGGGGTGGGGGGCAGGTTTCGGCTACAGCAAACCTTATTGCATCAATGCTCACCTGGGCTGTGGGGATAGTTTGACTGTTTCCAGGGCCTGGAGCATGCTTCCCTGAGCTCAAAGCCTATTCTCAACACTTTTTCTCTCTCTCTCTCTCTCTCTCTCTCTCTCTCTCTCTCTCTCTTTTAAAGATTTTATTTATTTTTAGAGAGAGGGTAAGGGAGAGAGGAAGAGAGGGAGAGAAATATCAATGTGCGAGAGAAACATCAATGTGCAAAAAAATATTGATGGGTTCTTGCCTCTTGCATACCCCCAGCCAGGGACCTGGCCCACAACCCAGGCTTGTGCCCTGACCAGGAATTGAACCAGTAACCTTTCAGTTTGAGTGATAACACCCAACCCACCGGGCCACTGGTGAGTCAGGGCCTGTCCTCACTTTTTTCAGAGTTCTGCTCAGAGGCTACTGTGTTACAGAAGCCTTCAACTATTCTGCCAGAAAGATCTCCACCCCAACAAGTTCTGGAAATGAATGGTGGTCATGGCCATACAACATGGATGTAATACCACTGAATTTGTACACCTAAAAGTGGTTAATGTGGTAAGTTTTATGTTGTGTATATTTTACCACAATAATAATTTTAAAAAAGAGGAAGAGCTTTATCCAGCACACTCTATTCTTCTCACTTGCTTCCTTTTCCTTCTTAGCACTGATCAATACCCAACACTGTAAATTCATATGTCTGTTGTCTACATTCCCCCGGAAGAAAAGATGCTTCAGGAGAGCAGGTATTTCACTTGCTTTCTTCACTCTTACGTTCATGATACCCCCAGAACAGTCCCTGACACATTGTAAATACTCCTAACAATTTTCTGAAGGAATGAATGAAAGCAAAGAAGTCACCAGTGTCTCAAACTAGTATTCCCACCTGTAATTTCTCTCCATCTAACCCAATTCAACCTAAACATTGGCCCTAGAGTTATCTTGGTTATCTTTTTAAAACAGAAATCTGGTATTATTCCCACACTCCAAAGTTCCCCATGTTTAGAAGAAATAGAAACACTGCTTTTAAAAAGAGAAGAAATAATAAGTGCTAACCATGAAACATTACATACATAAACTATAAGAAATCACTTCCTGATTTCTCTGCATGCCAAAGTCTCATATAGGACTTAATGAAAATACTAGGTCATAAGCAAACCAAAAACACCCTAAGTTCAACAAAATAAAACAACAAAATACTTCAAACTAGCTGTAGCTTTATACTAACTGTGGCAGAAGGTCCAATTTTTTAAAATTTAATCCTCGCCAAGGATATGTTTATTGTTCTTAGATTAATCTGAGAGAGCGAGAGAGAAACATTGATGTGAGAGAGAAACATTGATCAGTTGCCTCCTGTATGTGCCCCTACCAGGGGTCAAACCCACAACCTAGGTACGTGCCCTGAACAGAAATCAAACCTGCAACCTTCTGGTGCACGGACGATGCTCCAACAACTGAGCCACCCAGCCAGGGCAGTCCAAAATAACAGATTGCATGATATCTTAATTTCTTTGAATGTAACCATTCCAGTACAATAATTAATAAAGCCATGTGATCTATAAGCATGTCTCTTCATTCTCCAAAGTCGCTGCATGGAGCGGAGATGCAGGGGCATAATCCAGCTCCTAATTACATCTATCTTTGCCATCCCCTCTCCACCCAATCTCCCCACACTCCAGCAACAGTAGACTTCTCTACTTCCTCTGTGAGATCCACACTCTTCCCCTCTCACCTCTGCTCAAATATCTCCCTGATCCAGAGGGCTCCCACTCTCCCCACAGCTGGCCCCTTTCATGGGGTGTCTTTATCTTCCACCCCTGTCCACCAGCCACAATTGTACTCCTCCCTCAAGGCCCTCTCTTCCAATCTCCCCCTAAATCAAAAGCAATTGCTAATTTCCTTGAGCTCCTATGCCATTTCATTTTAGCCTTTTTTCAAGCACTTTTCTGGGTTTGGGATCAGACACCTGTGCCTCAGTCTTTCTTTCCAACGGTCAACTGCGAGAGGAGTGTGGCAGTACATACAACAGCAGCTGAAAACGAGTTTGTTGGAATTGATTTCTTGTTACGCGTGCCTCCAGGATGTTGCACTCAACACATTTAAGCACTCTCTCTAGGCTATTTCTCAATTCTAGGTGTGGAGGCTGGGGGCTGTCATGCCAGAACACGACTGAGGTGACTGTGACTTCACAGTAGGTGCCCATCAGGGGAGACTAGGGGAGGACCTGGTGTGTTCACCTGACTGAGCCCTTAGGCCTGCTAGGATTTCTGAGGGGGTCTAGAGGGCCGATGTTTCCTGTGTGTCATCACAGAAACAAAGGTCTCCTGAGAAGCGGATCCTGAAACTGGGGAAGGCACATCTTTGTTGGTGTTTGGCTTTGAGTCAGTGTGGAGAGACAAGTCAGTTTTGACCCCCAAGGAGCCCTACTGTCTGGTCCACGTCACCACAGACATCTACCTGTCTCGCATGGGAGGGTCCCACCAGTGGCTGGTGGGAGGTTTGATGGAGATGAAGTGGAGACTCAAGGTGCAAGCTACAATTTCTCATGCACAGAACTTGGCAGATTTCTAGGTTGGGAAGGAGTGACCAAGAGCTCAGATGGAGCTCTTTTTGATAGAGTAGTTAAAGGCTCCTCTCACATAGCAGCCTCTGAAAGAAGCATTTTTAAAAATTTGCTTAAGTTACTTGAGAATTAACACAGATAACAAAATTAAAAATAACAACAAAAAACCCAACAACTGTCCAAAGCAAATACACTTCTATTGCTGGACGGATAGCTTTCCTAAATCCTCCCTCTCTTCCCAGAACTCCCGACAGAGCCTCACCAACCCTGAGCGGGAGGAAACGTAGGAAGTAGCAGGTACGGTGATAAATCAATGACCATGAGAACTGGGTTTCTGTCCCAGCTTTGCCTGGGACTGGTTGTATGGCCTCAGTTCACCTCTCTGGGCCTCAATTTTCTTATCTATAAAATGAGAGTTGGCCTAGAGCAGAGTAAAACACTAGTTCAAAAAATGGCAACAGGTGCTCCCAAAATCGGGTTCCGAATCCAGAGGTCTGGGAAATTCTGAGCCAGCCAGGTTTCTCCACAGAGGGCTTCTCGGATGTGCGCGCACTGTGACTTTTCAGGAGGGAGAGAGACAGTGCTGCGTGCCCCAGATTTCCGTGGCCACAGGACTCTTTTATTCCCACAGAGCCTGTGGGACTCACTTGGGAAGAAGCTGGAGTAGAGAATCCCCATGTTAATTTCAGAGCTTCTCTTCCCTCCGGGGTTCTGCGTTGTTTCGCGCATGTCCTGCCCTGTCCCGTTGGCTTAGCTCCTAGTGATCATCTTCTCAGCACACGTAGAATAAAGTGGCTCTCTTCATTTCCCTGAAAATCTAGATCCATCATTAAATGTCAAACAGTAAAAATTGTGTGACTATTTCAAAAGACGCAAGCGCTACAGGGAAGTACAAGAAAATGAAAATTCACCCTCATCCTTACTGCTCAGAAATAATTCTAACAAAGCATTAATTAACAGAGGGCTCTACAATAGGCAATATTTTGTGTATCTATTTATTTATTGCTTCAATTACAAATGTATATGGCAAAAGTTTTAAGACAGATTGAAATTTTAGAACTCCTATATTTCTAAAACTTTGAGTAAAGACCTACTAATTAGGGTAACTGTGATATTTAGGTGGAGGGAGTTATTATAGGTTGAATTGTGCCAAAATGTGTTGAAGTCCTAACCCCCTAGTACCTCAGAATATGGGCTTGTTTGGAAATCCCGTCATTGCAGAGGTAATCAGTTAAACTCAGGTGAAGTCCTCCTGGAGTGGTAGGGTGGGCACCTATGACTGGTGCCCTTACAAGAAGATGGCCATGTGAAGACAAAGAGCATTGGAGGGAAGAAAACCATGTGACAACAGAGGTAGAGAATGCAGTTGTGCAGCTACAAGCCAGGGAATGACACCAAAGCCAAGACAGAGGCATGAGAAGATTCTCCCCTAGCATCATCTAAAGAGCACTGGCTGCAGACGGCGCAGGCACTGGGGGCTGGGAATGAAAAAACACCCGTGAGCCAGGAAGCCAAGCTAAGACCAGGTGGCCAGAAGGAACATGGGAATGAGCTGAAAGAAAAAATTTCACCACCTCTCCACATTATGTAAAAAAACCGCAGAATTTTATCTCCCTACTAACAACTTGTCTTTCTTACCCTAACATGGAAAATTCCACAAGCCTGTCTTTTTCAAAAAGCCTGCTTTTTTGAGCAATCTTGCTTTGTCCTGAGCTTATAAAGGCAGCCGAGCAGACCCAGCCCCCAGCCAGTTCAGAGGATCTTTCTTTCTTCTGTGCTGCCTCCTTGGTGCTTGAATGCAAGCTTAGTAAAACCTGTCTGGAAATTTCTCTGGGGTTTACTCTCAACTTCTATTGTAGGGAACCCAAGAATTCCAATGCCAGTAACAAGAGGGTGAATGAAATGTCCCCTGATCAATGGAGCACCAGCCTGGATACGTCCCATTCCCAACCAGGTGTCAAGCCATGGAAACCGTTACCCAGTGTCTTGAGTGTATGTTCATGACATAGTCTTTGCTATCACCCAGGCTTTGGTCACCTTAGGGAGTGTCTGACCTGGGCCCTCAGAGCTGAAAGGGCTGAGCCGCCTGTTTGAAAACCAGTCCCACAGGCGCCACCAGCACCGAGAAATAATGGGGAGCCCACACAGGTGACTATGTTATTCACTTGGACTTTATTAGTGTAGGCTTATTCAGTTTTTATTAATGTAGATCCATCCCAAATTTATACTAACCTAGTAACAATAGTAATTATTTAAAAATAATCAGTAATAACGTTACATGTGAGAATTGGGGGATAATGAACCGGAGTCCCAGAGTCTCAGGCTGCAGGTCTGGGAGACAGCAGGTCCGGGAGACAGCAAGGTGAGCAAGGGAGCCGTCAGCATCTTACAGGGAAGCATCTCCAGAGCCAGGTGGGCAGGAGGGCAGACGAAGTCCTCAGTCCCGCAGGGCAGAGCCTCCAGCAGCTGATGCCAAGGGAGATCGGCATGGTGCGGAGCAGCACTCTGGGGTGTGGAGCTCGGCTGTCTCGGCAGTGGTTTGCAGCCTACCTCAGTCATACCCTTGAGAGTGCTGTACTCCACCCTCCTGGGTCTCTTGGTAAGTGTCTTGGCTCCCCGATGGCAAGTGGGGGCTTTCCCCAGGAGCCCATCTCTGGGTCATCCCACTCTGCAGACATGGCTGTCCCGATCACGTGTGCAGATATCTTAGGTGTGCCTGCTTGCCCATGTGTCTGGTGTGACTTAGGTAGATTTCCACTTGAACCAAAGTGTCACGGCCGACTGGCAGCCATCTTGGTTTACATGATTTACTCCACTTTGTTTTACGTACTTTATGTTATTTTGTCATATGTACATTTATGTACTTTATGTCATTTTATTGGTCCTGCTCTCCACAGCTAGTGTACTCTCTACTGTTCCAGTTCCTCCTACCCACCACTTGCTTAGGACCAGAGGATCTATTTAAAATGCACCACTACTAGGTAGAATGATCTCCAGAGTACATTGTACAAAAAACAAACAATCAAACAAAAAACAAACCCAAGATGCAGAGCAGTTTATACACTGTACTACTATGGATGAAACGGAGACACAAAAGAAATCCGACAGACTCTGGGGAGGCCTGCACAACAGGCTTACAAACTTAGAGACCTAAAGTAACCACAAAGGATGGCCTGAAATTAAAACTTATTAACTAAAGCAGGTCACAGTGGGCAGTCATTGCCCTAGGCTAGAATCTTCTGTGACAAAAGTCAATCTTTACCGTTTAAAAAATTTTATTTATTTATTTATTATTTTATTTAATTTATTTTATTTTTATATGTTATATTTATTTATTTTTATTTTGAATTTTTAAAATATGTTTAATTAATTACTTATTTTTTTCAACCCCATGTCCCCCCATTCACAATACAGACCAGGCAAAGGCCTGGGCTGAGGTGTACATGGGGTGGGTTTACTCTGCCTCCTCTTTCTGTACAGGTGGTGCAAGAACACAGCCTGTGGTAAGCACCGGGAGGCCTCCATCTTTACCTTAGTTGAGCCTGTCTATTGTCTTTTTGCATCTATACTAACATATCTTTGGGATGTCAGGTAATTTCCATTTTTTCCAAATCCCCTGGGCACACAACCACTGAACCAGAGCAGAGACCTGCATCCCTGCATTGTCACTGTTATCACGTTAATTGTTGACAGTTTACTGTCCTGCGCCCACCTGAGTAAAAGATGCCCGTGTCTACATTTTACCTCTTTATCCAATCCCAGAGTCCCCCGCTCCCACTCCTACCTGCCCTTTGCTTTCTCCTGCCTTCCTAGTCTATCACCAATGGATTTCATGTAACCCCCCTCATGCCTCCTCTTTTGACTATAATGTATAAAATAAGGTGCAAAACTGCCATTGTCCGAGCATTTTCTTAATGTGTTGAGATTTTACTTCCCGGCAATTGTCATTAGTTTGGCTCAAATAAACTCATACAAATTCTTACAGGTTTGGACACTTTTATGTTGATACTACCTTTTATAACTTAAAAATCCCTCTCACATATGCCTGTATAAATATGAGAAGGTCTCTGTAGGCCTATAGTACACACTCGTTTCATAGTGCATTTTACTCGCTTACTTTTCAATTTCTTGTTTACTTTTCAACTTCCACGAGGTCATGGCTTCCTTGAGGGGAAGGAATGTGTTTGTTCACCTTTGTATCCTAGCATGTGGCTTGGATCAAGTAAGAAATCGCAAAACTCAGTGGAATAAATGAAAAATAAAGGCAAAAAACACTGCTGAACAGTTTCCTTGCTTCAGTTAAATTTACTGAGCCAATTCTTAAAATATAAATACAGATCCTTCAAGGGTGTATGTCATGTCCTACCTCTTTAATTTTTTTTTTAAACCAGGAAGAGCCAGAGGCAAAAGAAAAAAAAAGTCAAGAAACTTTACACACACACACACACACACACCTGCCCAAACATCTAATTAGCACAAAAACAAAACCAATTTACAACCCCTGGCTCATCATCTTACTAGCTGTGTGCACTGATCCTATAATTTATGGACACTAAACACTGTTATTATCCTTCTCTGGGCATTAGGCAACTCATGAAAGGGTTCCAGAAAATTTTCAACACTACTGACACTCATGATTATTAATATTATTAATACTGTATATTTTATTTCAACAGCCCGTCTTCTAACCCCATGTATCCGATCTTAGAGAAGAATGTGTTTGTAGGATTGCAGCCAAATACAGCCCTGAACACTTTCTGCGGGAGTCTCCTGCCTTCCCAGTACTGACCTGCTTCCCAGAGCCCCTGGGAATCTCCCCTCCTATTCCAGCTGCCCTAGCAAATTCCTTTTCTGTCAGGTCCTCTCCTCACTGGCACACCCTTAGTGCCAAAAGGGAAGTGTCTGCCTGCCCAGCCTCCCACCTCGGGGAGTTTTCTCCATCCCAGTGCCAACCTAGGGGTAAGCAGAAAAGGGCTGAGGGGCGAGGCAGGGGACATTAGCATTGCCTGGCTCCACCTCCTCCGTCTCCTCCCCGCCTGCCCAGAGCACTTTCTTTCACCAGAGGCGGCTCCAGGCTCTGGGAAATGTTGCTCTTTTAACCCCTTATCTGAGCAGGAAGAAAGCAAAGGTCTGGATTCTCCTCCTTTTCGGAACCCACCCTTTTCTTTGGTTTTCTCTCTTAGTACCTCTAAGGCCCTTGATCTCCCTCCTGCTGCAGGGCTCAGATTTTAGTAAACACAGAACCCCCTGGGGATTTGGACAAAGATGTAGATTTCTGTCCTGCCCCCAGAGTTTTACCTTTTTTGGATGGCTTGCACTTTTTACCTTGGGCGTGGGGTGGCCCAGGCAAACCTTTCTTAAAGGTTGGTGAAAAAATCCTGAGGGGGGAGAGGCAGCCAGGCTGGATGCTGGAGTTTGCCTCCTGGGTCACACAGTGGTCACAAGACAAGGACCGGGTGAGCTGGGAACAGGGAGGCTGAGGCCCCCTGACATTCCAAGGAGTGTCTGGAAAGGTGTTCCCAGTGATGTTTTTATGGCATCCTGCGATCTTTCAACCTTCCCCTGTTCTTTTCTAAAACCGCTGAAAGATCCCACCCGCTAGGGCTGCTCTGGCTTTCCGAACCATGAACCAACAGAGGCTGAAAGCCCTGATCAGAAGCCAAGTCTAGACGCAAAGCAGGCTGGAGCCCTCTACCCATCCAGATGCCCCGCCCAGAGCCCAAGGCAGGAGTCATTTTCCCTCTCCCTACTCCTCCTCCCAGGCTGAGACACACATCTGGTTAGGTCCTTGGGAAGGCCCATTATTTTGTGGATAGTGTGCCCTGAGAACAGATGAATGAGAAGGCCCTTCTCTCTTCCCTCCTCCATCCCCTGTGCCATCCAGAGGGGTCCCTTTGGGTTTCAAAGGACTGGCGACTAGATCTGGAGGAAGGAGGACAGTGCAGGTCATACACTAAATTGCATGAAAGGATCAAAGGGCCCTTAAAAGGGGAAGATGCAAATGGGAAGTTCAAATGGGGAGAGGGTCCTTGCAGACCGCTAGCAGGTCCTGTGTGGGGCCCATGAGAGTCTGGAATGGAGTCTTACGCCAATTCTAGAAATTCAGGAAATCGGGGGGATTATGGGATCACTAGTAGGACAGCATAGTGCGGTGGTTCCTGTAGGGTTTCAGAACAAGCCGCCCCAAGATATGCCTCTGTGTCAAGCAGGCTTTTTTGAGCTAGAGGCAACTAGAGCCACAGACTCAAGAGAAACTTCCTGTCTTTAACTACCTAACAGGGCCCACGATGGCTATGAATGTGGCCCAACCCAGAACTGTAAATTTACTTAAATCCTTTTTTTTCTCATCAGTTTACCATAGTGTTTGTGTATTTAATATGTGGCCCAGAGACACCAAAAGATTGCACACCCCTGATGGAAGAACTGGAATAGGGACCCTGTCCATACACAATATGCTATTATCACAGATAACTTCTTTTTTTTTTTCTTTTTAAATCCTCCCCAGAGGATATGTTTACTGATTCCAGAGAGAGAGGATGTTGGGGCGGGGTGGAAGAGAGAGAGAAATATGTGAGAGAAACATCAATTGGCTGCCTCCTGTATGCACCCCCAACCGGGGATCACACCCACAACCTATGTAGTATGTGCCCTGAATCAAACCTGCAACCTTTTGGTGTACAGGATGACATTTCAACCAACTCAGCAACTGGGCCAGGGCATCACAGATAACTTATTCAGACCTGTCTAGAGGGGAGGGCAAACTTCTGTTTACTAAACATCCGTTCTTCATAACACCTGCAATGACTCTGTGAAGCCTTCAGGTGCACTACCTCATCCCTAGCTCAGGATGTCTTCAATCCTCCTCTATCTCTCAGTCTCTCCTGCATGTGGGTCTCTCTCTCATGTGTGTGGGGCTCCCATACATACAAGGGTGAGCAAAAGCAGGCTTACAGTTGTGAATATGCAAAATAGAGTTTATTCTTATATTATTATTTATTAATTATTGTATTGTTTATTCATATTATAACTCTAAACCTACTTTTGCCCACCCTGAGTGTATTAAATTTGGTCATTTTCACTTGCCAACTTGGCTCATATCTACCTGATTATTAGACTACCCAGAAGAACTTGAAGGTAGGGAAAAATTTGTTCCTCCCACACATTCTCAAACTTAAAGTACATATCACAGGACCCCTGATGCTTATAAAGGCAGAGCACAGAGGATTATTGTAGCAGTCAAACTACCCTGCACAATACTATTGGAGGGGAGGAAAGACTTTCCCTCTACATCCCTAGGTTTGATGACTGGGTCCACGAAATACACTGACACCCACAGGCAGATTAACAGGAGAGAAGCTATATAAATTTATTAATATTTAATATCATGTGCATGTGGGCAAAAAGTGAATACCCCCCAAAACTGTGATATCTGAGAGTTTAGGACTCCTATATTCCTAAAAGTTTGAGTAAAGACCTAACAAGATGATAACATCATCATCAGGGAAGAAGATGGGGGATGTAGGCCACTTAGGGAACAGTAAATGTTTTCACCAGAGATGAATGGGCCCTTAGAAGGGCAGATGGGAGATACAACAGTTGTTGAAGAAAGTCTTCAGGAGCTGATTTTCCTGCTAACTACAGATGGATGTTTTCCTCAACAGGTTAAACAAACACATCTTCAGTAAATCTGTTCTGGTTTATTGGTTTAAACTCTGATTCTGGTTTGTTATTTTATAAGAATGGAAACAATCTGTTTCTTTATCACAAAAAGTTTGTACCTTCTCATCAATCTCTCCTTATATCCCCCACCCCCCAGCCCCTTGCAACCACTTTTCTATTGTTTTGAATTTTTTTTTTTAATTCAGACTTCTGGCCAAGATGGAGGCGTAGGTAGATATACTTTGCCTCCTCACACAACCAAAACAAGGACAACAAATTTACCAGAACTGCCAGAAAATTGAACTGTATGAAAGTCCAACAACCAAGGAGTTAAAGAAGAAACATTCATCCAGACCAGTAAGAGGGGCAGAGACAGGCAGCTGGTTTGGAGAGGACTGGAGGCAAGGTGAAGGCTGGAGGACTAGGTGGGCGAAGTGGCAGCTGGCAGACCAGGGCGTCCCACATTTGCATGCAGATAAACCCGGAGGAACAACTGGGGAGTGAGACAGACCATGAAACCCAGGGTTCCAGTGCAGGGAAAATAAAGCCTCAAAACCTTTGACTGTAAAAATATGTGGGAGTTGAGGCAGCAGGAGAAACTCCCAGCCTCACAGGAGAGTTGTTGGGGAGACCCACAGGATCCTAGAATGTACACAAGCTCACCCACCTGGGAATCAGCACCAGAAGGGCCCAATTTGCTTGTGGGTAGTGGGGGAAGTGACTGAAAGCCGGCAGAGAGGTGAGCAAGCAGCATTGTTCCTTCTCAGACCCCTTCCCACATATAGCACCACAAAGTAGCAACGTGGGTTGCCCCTCACTGGAGAATATTGAAGGCTCCACCCCTTGCAACATAACAGGCTTGCCAAGACAAAAAAAAAATTCCAAATGAAAGAACAGATCAAAGGTCCAAAAATAGAACTAAACAATGAAGAGATAGCCAACCCATCAGATGCAGAGTTTAAAACACTGGTGATCAGAACACTCACAGAAATGGTTGAGTGTGTTTGCAAAATAAAGGAAGAAGTGAAGACTATGCAAAGTGAAATAAAGAAAAATATACAGGGAACCAACAGTGATGGGAAGGAAATGGGGACTCATATCAAAATTTAGAGCAGAAGGAAGAAAGAAACATTCAACCAGAACAGAATGAAAGAAGAATTCAAAAAAAAAAAAAAAAAAAAAAAAAAAAAAAAAAAAAAAAAAAAAAATGAGGAGAGGCTGAGGAACCTCTGGGACAACTTTAAACATTCCAACATCCAAACCATAGGGGTGCCAGAAGAAGAGGAAAAGCAAGAAATTGGAAACTTATTTGAAAAAATTATGAAGGGGAACTTCCCCAATCTGGCAAAGGAAATAGACTTCCAGGAAGTCCAAGAAGCTCAAAAAGTCCCAAAGAAGTTGGACCCAAGGAAGCACACACCAAGGCACATCATCACTACATTACCTAAGATTAAAGATAAGGAGAGAATCTTAAAAGCAGCAAGAGGAAAGGAGACAATTACCTGCAAAGGAGTTACCATCAGACTGTCAGCTGATTTCTCAAAAGAGATCTTACAGGCAAGAAGAGGCTGGAAAGAAGTATTCAAAGTCATGAAAGGCAAGGACCTACATTCAAGATTACTCTATCCAGCAAAGCTTTCATTTAGAATAGAAGGGCAGATAAAGTGCTTCCCAGATAAGGTCAAGTTAAAGGAGTTCATCATCACTAAGCCCTTATTATATGAAATGTTAAAAGGGATTTATCTAAGAAAAAGAAGATGATAAAAAATATGAACAGTAAAATGACAACAAGCATACAACTATCAACAACCGAACCTAAAAAAAACAAAAACTATCTAAGCAAACAATAGAACAGGAACATAATCACAGAATTGGAGATCACAGGGTGGGTTATCAGCAGGGAGTGGAAAGGGGAGAAAGGAGGAAAAGGTACAGGGAATAAGTAGCATAAATGATATGGGCAAAATAGACAGAGGGAGGTTAAGAATAGTATAGGAAATGGAGAAGCCAAAGAACTTACATGTACGACCCATGGACACGAACTAAGATGGAGAGAAACAGGTGGAAGGGGTAGGTGCAGGGTAGAGGGGGATAATGGAGAGAAAAAAATGGGACAAATGAAATAGACTAGTCAATAAAATATATTTATAAAAATAAAAAATTCTAGTTACGGAGTTTATATATAAGTGGTTCCATACACTATTTGTCTTTCTCTGTCTGGCACTTAGCATAATGCCCTACAGGTTTACCTATGCTGTTGCAAATGACAGGATTTTTTTTTCTTTTTGAAGACTGAATAATATTCATATACATATATGCCACATTTTATTTATGCAGTCATGCCATCAACAGACATTTAGGTTGTTTCCGTACTTTGGCTGTTGTGAAGAATGCTTCAATGAAGATGGGGTGCAGATATCCTCTTTGAGAAAATGATTTCATTTTCTTTAGATACATACCCAGAAGTAAAATTGCTGAATCATATGGTAGTTCCATTTTTAATTTTTTGAGAAAGCTCCATACTGTTTTCAAGAGTAGCTGTATCAGTTTGCATTCCCATCAACATTGCATGAAGGTTCTCCGCTCCACATTTTTGCCACCACTTTTTATCTTGCCTTTTTGATGATAGCTATTCTAGCAGGTGTGAGGTGGTATCTTCTTGTGGCCTTGATTTGCATTTCCTTGATAAGTAGTGATGATGAGCACTGTTTCACATAGTTTTTGGCCATTTGTCTATCTTCTTTGAAAAATGTCAATTTACATCCTTTGCCTGTTTTTAATTGGGTTATTTGCTATTGAATTCTATGAGTTTCTTGCATATTTTGTATATTAACCCCTTATCAGATATGTGGTTTGCAAGTATTTTCTTCTATTTTGTAGCTTGGCTTTTAATTTTGTTGCTAATTTCTTTTGCTGTGCAGAAACTTTTTAGTTTGATGTACTTCCACATATTTATTTTCATTTTTGTTGCTTTTGTTTTGGTGTCAATTCCAAAAAAAAAATCATTGCCAAGATAGATGTCAAGAAACTTACCCCTTGTGTTTTTTCTAGGAGTCTTATGATTTCAGATCTTAGGTTCAAGTCTTTAATTCATTCTGAGTTGATTTTTGTGTATGATATAAGATAGGGGTCCAGTTTCATTCTTTTGCATGTGGCTGTCCAAGTTTCTCAGCCCCATTTATTAAAAAACTGTCTTTTACCAATGGCAAATTCTTGGCTTTTTGTCATATATTAAATGATCATATACACAAGGATTTGTTTCTGGGCTCTCGATTCTGTTCCATGAATCTCTATGTCTGTATTATGTCAATACCATAGTGTTTTGATATAGCTTCGTGGTCTGGTTTGAAATCAAGAAGTGTGAGGCCTCCAGCTTTGTTTTTGTTTCTAGAGATTGCTTTGGCTACTCCGAGTCTTCTCTTGTTCCACACAAATTTTAGGATTGTTTCGTCTCTTTCTGTGAAAAATGCTGTAGCAATTTTGATAGGAATTGCATTGAATCTACAGATCATTTTGGGTAGAATGAACATTTTAACAATATTAATTCTTCTAATTCATGAAAACAGAATAGCATTCTATTTATTTATTTTTATTTTTTCAGAGAGAGCAGAAGGAAGGGAGAACAGGAGAGAAACACTGATGTGAGAGAGAAACATTGATTGGTTGCCTCTCATTTGCATCCCAACCAAGGACCTAACCGGCAACCTAAGCATGTGCCCTGACCGGGAATCGAACCAGTGACCTTTAGGATGCATGACACCCAACCAACTGAGCCACACCAGTCAGGGCAGCTTTCCATTTACTTGTATCTTTAATTTGTTTTATCAATGTCTTATAGTTATCAGTGTACAGGTCTTTTACCTCCTTGGTTAAATTTATTCCTAAGTACTTTATTTTTTTTATGATATTGTAAATGGATTGTTTTCTTGTCTCTTTGACAGCTCAATATGTAGAAATATAATAGATTTTTGAATATTGATTTTATATCCTGCAGCTTTAATGAATTTGTTCATTAATTCTAACAGTTTTTTGTAGTCTTTAGGGTTTTCTATATACTAAGGGGACTCAAAAAACCTGGAACTTATAAAAAATTTTGTATTTATTCTTACATGTTTAAACTTCAGTCATCTTCAAACTCCATTTCATGCAATTATCTATCAAGACATGTTTTCCACTGCTCAAAACAGTGTTTGAACTCATCAATTTTGATGCCTTTTAGTGCTTCTGCTGTTTTTTGTTTCACCTCTTCCATGGAGGCAAAACATTTCCCTTTGAGTACGTTTTTCATCTGAGGAAACAAAAAAAGTTGTTTGGGGGGAGATCAGGTGAATAGGGAGGGTGGGGCACTGAGGTCATGCCATTTTTGGTCAAAAACTGCTGAACACTCAGTGTAGTGTGGGCAGGTGGACTTGTAAATCACTCATCATGAAATGGGCAAATGTCTTGAGTCTTCAAAATAAAAATTCACTGAGGCCAAATGCAGTTTCTTACACTAGCTGGTACGCTGGTATAGATGGGTTCCCAGAACACTTACCTAGCAGGGGAAGCCTGTACTATTGATACAGGGGGTCCACCCTCCAGAGGATAATTCTGTTTTTTTTTTTTTTTTTTTTTTTTAGAACCCTCCTCATATAGTGTCATGTCATCTGCACATAGTGAGTTTTCCTTTCTGATCTGGATGCATGTTACTTCTTTTTCTTGCCTAGTTCCTCTGGCTAGGACTTCTAATACTATACTGAATAAAAGTGGTGAAAGTGGGCATCATGGTCTTGTTCCTGATCTTAGAGGAAAGGTTCTCAGCATTTCACTGTTGAATACAATGTTCACTGTGCATTTGTCGTGCATGGACTTTATTATGTCGCAGTACATTCCCTCTATACCCACTTTGTCAAGAGGTGAAACATTCTGTATCCTAAATAATGCATCCAGAAAAGATAGATGATCGAGTGTGTGAGCCCAGATTCTATTTCTATAGCAGACGTCAGGATATGTATGATCTGCTTTACATATTCCAAAGGGGCCATTAATTGGGATCCTCAGGATGTCATGGCTAATCAAGTCAAACCAAGGATTTTAAGGCATTTCTTACTCTAATGTAGCTATAAAAAGTAAGACCATCATAAAGTCCTAGTTTTAAACAGCAGAGTAAATTTACATGAAATTTCATACCTGTGCCTCTCCTTCCTGTCTGGTATGTAGGTGCTTTCATTTGCAAAAGATAAATCCATGCCAAGAATTCAACGGGACACCACCTAAAACTACTTTAACCTTAGTGTGTACCTTGAGGGTGGGAAACCAGCTTTCTGTGGCAATCTGGCACGGCTGATCCACACAAAGTTCACATTTATAAACATGGTCTTTCTCTAAACCTGGCAATAGGGTTAGCAGAATTCAGGAGCAGGTAGAGCTTGAAAGACATATTGT
This sequence comes from Anoura caudifer, assembly GCA_004027475.1. Lineage (NCBI taxonomy): Eukaryota > Metazoa > Chordata > Mammalia > Chiroptera > Phyllostomidae > Anoura > Anoura caudifer. Next base: position 40,480 of record PVKU01001531.1, on the reverse strand, counting down.
AAACCTACTATTTAACACAAACTATCAAACTTAAAGTTGGCCAAATTGTTTTCAGAAGCTATGCAGAAGATGGAGTGAAACTAAGCATTGTAGGGAGCATGAAACATTGTTCTATGGAATCAGAATCCATCACCAAGGTCAGAAAATGAGCATTTTGGACTAAGTTTGAGTGAGTACAGGATCTCATAAAAATGCTTTAGGGGAAAACTCCAAATTTGAATATGAAATTATGCCGCACACATGGTAACAATAGTTGTCACACACTGAGTACTTTGCACGTGGGCTGGGACACCATGAATTAGATAGGTATCTCCATTTTACAGAGAAGAAAACTGAGACTAGTGTGCACAAGCAAGTACGTGGCAGAGTTTGGATTAAATTTTTAAAATTCTGATTGAAAAACTCAAGTTCTCTTATACCACCTCCAGTGCTTCTCTGTATCTTCAGAGAGAAGTCTCTAACTCATTCTAGTTTCATTTTCTAGCGGCTAAGGGTCTAGCCACTCAGGCAGCTAAACATAACTGAAAACTCTCTGAAGTTGTATTGCACATTTCCTTGCCTCCTTTGCCGTGCTGGATGTTGACATGTTCCTGAAAAGTCATCCTTCTACCTGAGTGACACCATGATGTGATGATGCTCCTAGGGTCTGAGGGTGGACTGGGGGTGGAGGATGGGGGTTACTGGCCCCCCATTGTGTGCTCTTCCAGTTTGCTTGTCACAGTGTGCTTTTTGGTTGCCCCCCTCTGGTGGCTGTTCTTGTGCTCGTACTCCTTTCACTGCCTTAATGGGAATCTCCCAGGGCCTCAGGAACTAAACAATTAAACCAGTTACAATGGCATGTAAAGTAAATAGGCTGGAAACGCTAGGCTGTAAGGAAAGCATCAAGAGCACAGCTTCTCCGACTTCGATTTTCTGTTGTGGGGCCCTGATTCCATACCTCTCAAGTTTATGTTGTGTCCCTAACTTCTATTTTCATGTTACAGCAGCCTGGTTAAATGCTGAGTTTTATGTTGTGTCCAGACAGATGAATGAGCGCACTGGTTTACCGAGTTCTAAGTGAGGTAGGTACAATACTTTCACTGAGATAAGACTAAGCCACACGCACACAATTTTATATTGATTCTGACCTACCACACTTAAAGTTCCTGCCAGACTATACAATAATTTTATGTCTGAAGAAATATTTTATTTATTTTTAGAGAGAGGGGAAGGGTGGGAGAGAGGGAGAGAAACATCAATGTGTGGTTGCTTCTCCCACGCCCCCTACTGGGGACCTGGCCTGCAACCCAGGCATGTGCCCTCACAGGGAATCAAACCGGTGACCCTTTAGTGACTCAAGCCACTGAGCCACACCAGCCAGGGCTGAAAAGAAATATTTTAAATACCGATTGAACATTTGTATACGTTGTTTTATTGTTTTTTTTTTTTCTATAATGGAATGTTTTTGGTTCACCCATTGCAAAACTCTTTGCTCCTCATTTCCACAGACTTGTCAGTAATAAATCTTTATTAAGAGAATAATGGATGTTACTTTGGATGAGTTTTAATGTCCCAAGGGTGTTAAAATGAGGCCATATGGTGTAGTAGGCTGTCTCAGTCTGTGCAGGCTGCTATAACAGAACACTATAAACTGGTGGTTTGCAAAGAACAGGAATTTATTGCTCACAGTTGTGGAGGCTGGGAAGTTGAAAACCAAGGCCCCAGCAGATTCAGCGTCTGGCAAAGGCCCACTTCCTGGTTCAGGGACAGCTGGTCCTCACAGGGTAAAGGCGAGAGGGAGCTCTCTGGGGTTTCTTTCACAAGGGGATTGATTTCCTTCATGAGGGCTCAACCTTTAAGACCTATCACCTCCCAAAGGTCCCACCCTCTCATACCACCACTTTGGGGATTAGGATTCAACATATGAATTTTGGGGGAACATAAACACTCAGTCTGTAGCATTGGTTAGCACAGTACCAGCACAATAAAGGATGGCTGTTATTTGAACATGAATTCAGTGGACACTTAAATAGTGCTAATAACCATATATTTTATTCTACAGCTTAAAAAACTGTTCGTTGTCATCCCCTCATCTACCAGAGGGAATTAAAGCTAGCCTATCAGGCTGCCTAACAGAAGTAGTGAGTGTCTGGATTGGGAATCAACTATATCTAGTTCAACTCTTTCATCTAACACACGGGAAAATAGAGGTCCAGTGAGTTCGTGAAACTTGCCCAGAGACAGACAGCACTTTCGGCTGAGCCAAGTGTAAACCAGGGTTCTTTGCATTAACACAAACATCTCTTTCATTTGTGTGGCCCTTCACAATTCACGAGGAGCCCCCACGAGTTTACAGATATGGCTCCCCCCCCCTCTGGTCTTTGGGAGATTTTTTTGCATTCTCAGACCTGTGTTGCAGCAGCTGATTCTATGCTGACCCTAAAATTTAAAAAAGAGATTTAAATACACACACATACACATACTTAAATGTGTACGCATGCACATATATGTATGTACGGGAGAAACAGCACCGTATCTTCGAGTCACCCCTTGCAGGCTACACACACCCTGGCAGACACAGAGCACAAAGAAAGAATAGTCTTCAGTTTGAGAATTCCCAAGTTGCCATTGACACTTCAATAGACAGGCTTAGAAGTGTTATGTTTTCAAGAGGCGTGGGAACATCTCTAGGCTCCTGTTTAATGAGTCTCATTTTGAGACAGAATGGTGAGATCAGCCACTCTTCATGCAGTTTTTCAGCAAGTCCTTCAAAGAATGAATAGTGAGCCCATTTATTTCTGCTCTCTGAATTTTTCCTTATTATTTTTCTTTGTTGTAAGGTTGTATTTAAAGGCATGGGTTTATAGGCATATAAAGATACGGGATATCATGTGAGAGAGGAACTGAGACAATAAATCCAAAATCACTCTGAAAATTGAAAATCCGAAGTCAGGGACAGAGTGGGAGGTGATGCACTCTACCCCTGAAGCTGTCACACGCAAAGCAACTGTCCTTAGAAGCAGGAATGGAACAACCCAAACATTCAGCTGCAGAAGGAAGCTGGGGTCTTCGCTTTATAGCTTTCAGTGTCTTCAGAATCGGGCTGGGCATCAAGTGTCTTTTCCAGAATAGGCCAGAGAAGATAAGTCCAATTTAGTTTTCAAGGCTTTAGTCATCTCTGTGGCCAGCAGGTCATGGAGGGACACGCCGTCGTGGGAGTACACCCAGTTTTTCCCGGTCCAGTTGTAGCGCTTGGGTCCACTGCAAGACAAAACACATGCACAGTCCGTCCAGAGGACGGCCCTTTAGGAGGAAGACTGGTTCCACGGATGTTGCCACCAAAAAACTGGAGTGAGACTCCGGAAGGTAATACTCAATAAGGTATATATTTAACTCCTTGTCTTAGGGTCTTTCTATTTAAGAATAGTTACACAGTTCACCTTCTGGAATGACTCAGAGAATAATTCTCAAGACCCCAAAACATCCGAACTCTACTGATGAGTCTCTGGGTACTGCACTCCGATCTGCTGCTTTTCCTGACTCCTACATGATACCTGCTATATCAGAGCGGGGCTTTGAGAAGTATGGTCATTCTTATACCATCGAGATGCTTTGTCCCTTGCACATATTATCATTTATGTATATTCATATAATGTTGTACAACCACTACCTCTACCCAGCTCCAGAACACCTCCTCACTGCAAAAGATCACTCCGTACCCACTGAGCAGTTTCCTGTTCCCTCCTCTCCCCCTGTTCCCTCCCAGCCCCTGGCAACCACCTATATAATTAAAAAAAATTTTTTTTAATTCAACTTTAAATCCCTGAAAGTTTGATGAGCTAGTTCCATCACCTCAAGCTCATCATGGGAACGAGAGTGGCGCATGGGACTGGTGTGCCGTGTGGACACGGGCGGAGTTGGGCTTGGCACGTCTTGTTGTTCCAGTTGTATACTACTTGTGCCCATTGGTTTCACCACCTCTCAGCCTGGCAGAGGGGCTCATGTGCCAGCAGATAATGAGGTAACCAGTGAGCACTTGAAGGAGGTGGGCTCAGAGGACACTGGGAGCCCACGAGAAGGGGCACCTGTGCACTTAGGGAGAGATTCTCCAAAGTCCAAGAGTGGGAGGAGTTTGCCATGATAGAGGGAAGCTTGGGAATACATCTTCTGGGGTATGAAAACATCAAGAATTTGCCCTGGCTGGTGTGGCTCCATGGACTGAGCACTGGCCTGCAAACTGAAAAGTCGCCAGTTTGATTATGGTCAGGGACATGCCTGGGCCACAGGCCAGGTCCCCAGCTGGGTATGTGCAAGAGGCAACGAATTGACATTTCTCCCATACATCAATATTTCTCTCCCTCTCTTTCTCCTTCCCTTCCCCTCTCTCTGCAAATAAAATAAATAAAATCTTAAAGCAAAACAAAACAAAACAAAAATCAAGGATTTCTGTATCACCAACCAAATGCTGGGGTCTGAACATTTTCCTAACAATGGAGATGAAAGGGACAAACCAGAAGGACGGAGGCCTTTGCTTCATGTGCACAGACTGCTGAACATAAGCAGTCCGGGCCGTATAAAAAAGGCTAACAATCCAGACCAACTCCGGAGCACGTCCCCTTGGCCCTAGGCTCCGACGTGCTACCAGCACGCCCGGCAGAGCGTGAGGAAGCACCAGGCCCCTCCACAGCTCCAGGCCCAGCCGCCCAGGGCTGCATCCGGGCTCCTCCATCATTCCGTCCTATGGTCTCTCCAGGGGGTCAAGGTGGCCGGGAAAGGCCACTCTTTCCACAGGACTGGAAAAGTTGTCAACTGAGAAAAGAAACAACCGCCCTGCCCCCCGCCAAATTCTTACAAATGCAGTCCCATAAAAGATGAATTTGGACCAATGTGAAAAATAGAGTGGGAAATAAAATTTTCATAAGGACATAGTATTTGTGATAGAAAATGGCTCCTTGGCAGATTTTCTCTCCAGATTCCCATTATAAATTACAGATTAAAAAAAAGGAATGTATTATTATCCAGAAGTAAATACTTCTAAACATGCCTGCAGTAGGATCATATTGCTGGTGGCTGTGTCCAAACACGATATGGACTTTTCCAGTCTCCAAACACAACAGGGAATTCTTTTAGTGGAGCAGTCACCGTTGGTCCTGGTGCCCTGCCCGGTATTCACAAAGCCACTGATCCGCAAAGCTGACAGCCAGGCTTGAGCGGATCCACCCAGTTTCTCCTACTGGTTCCCCTGGAGATGAAGGGTAAGCATGTGCTGCACTCAGGCCACGGTGAGGGTTAGGGCAACTGTTTCAGGGCAAAGAGAACTGGCCCACGCAGGGTAAAACGCCCCCACTTCAAATAAACTGTGTCTAAAAGGCAATCACCTTGTGAATAAGGACCTTGCTAGAAATGAGTGATTTCTGGAGTTGTTTTGTTGAATTGTAACACAGTCCCTGGTGAGGCTAGAATGAAGGAGGCATAATGCTTAATTGACAAATAATACAATATTAACTGCCTAAAAATGAGATCAAGGTTGGGGCAGGGGAAAAGTTAACTTTAAAAAAAATGCAAATTCAATTAGGCTTTCAAAGAATTCTGTGTCTAGTTATATTTGGGCCTTTCCCAATTCACAGTCAATAGGTTCTCTTCGGGAAGTGCTAATGAATGACCCACAAAGGCTGGTCCAAGAGTGCTTTGTGTGCAGCTCCCTGTTACTGTCTCATAGCCACTTCAACAGCAGCAGGAAGGATGAAGGACCCTCTCTCCCCACATGTTCTCCGGCCTTGGGATGCAGCACAGCCATCTCCAACACAATTTTTTACTCCACTAGATGGAAAGCACATCAGTGGAAAAGCCATGAGGGATTAAATGCCTGGAATAGCAACTTAAAACTCCCTCCCACCTCCACAGAGAACACAGCCCAATTCTGCAAATGGAATTCAATTAACCTTTAACTGAGATGCTCAAAACAAACTAGAGGTCAAACTTTAACTTGCTTTGAAGACAAAGTGCAGCTTGTTCAGGTGCTGCAATATGAAAAGTGGCTTTTTAAAAGGCAGGGCAATGATTTAATAGAGAAAAACTGTCTAGGCAGGGTTCTGAAAAGTTATTAACTTTTCACTTCAGAGTTTGTTAACAGTCCAGTATCTGCTTACAGCAGCCGAAGGATCACCAGACAGAAGTTACATAACCAAAATCAACTTTCCTGCTGAGAATCAGATGTAAGGTCAAACATCAGTTAAGTTCCATTTGGATAGACACTGATATCTGAGGGGGACAGTTCTTAAATGGTCCATAATGTCATGTTTCAAAGAAGCTTACAATCAGAGATTTTGACCTCGGAACATACCTGGATGGCGACGACAACCAGATTTGCTTGTTTGGGGTCTGCTTGTTGATCACGTAGGTTCCCAGATCTCCACCCAGTTTAATTGTTAAAACACCACTCTAGGGGATCAGGTGGGGAAAAAAAGCATGAGGAAAATGAAATAGGATAAAGTTATCACTTTGTCATAATTGACATGCTTCATGTTTTGTTACATCTCAACTCTATGCCTTCATACAAGTACACAATACACATCATAAAGAAATGTGTTTAATTTAGTGTTTAGAAATAGAACTTGCAGAAAGAACACTGCTCTCAGAATGAGACTACGGTTAATCACAACGCGTATCTCACACTGCTTCTCATTCCCCATGAGTTTGGCAAGGTGAAAATAACCGTTCTTCCCCTCTGGAGATGAGGACACAGAGGCACAGAGCGGAGGGGCTTGCCTGAGGTATCACAGCTGGCAAACGGAAGACCCGCATCCTGAGCGCTGCCTTGTTTGCCCATTGCCAGTCAGAAACACTAGAGGGTGTTAAAAAAAACTCAAGACACCAACTCTCCTGGAGTACTATGTTGGCCCACACATGGGACAGGACAAGTTCATTACCAAAAACAGGAAAAAAGGCAGGAAAGAAGGAAGTAATCAAACCATCTGCTTTGCCTGTCTTAGCTGAGCAGCAGCCTCAGCTGTGCTGGGAGAAGGCAGACACTCCAGACTAGGGTTTTTATTTCCGGACCCTTCCTACGCATCTCATAAGCTTCTCAGACACTCCTCTCCAGCTTTATTTTCCTCTACATGAGCTGAGAATTCTTCAAAAGACCAGTTGGTCCAACTTTGCTCCATAAATGAATAAATGCTCATTTAAATTTGAAAACACTCTTTCAGCAAAGGAGCCCTTTAGTCCCAAGGCCTGAGGTTTCTTTAGAATGAGCAGGATAGATATTAAAGAAACAGCTACTCCACCAAGTGCCCTTGAATGGTGACGGTGGACAGGGGAACCGCTCGCTTCCCCCATCCCTGCATCACCCACGGAGATACACGGTGTCCTTTCTCTGTGCCTTCTAGAGTCTCTGTCCATCCAAGGGGCCCTGAATGGTTCTTACATTTTGGGTTTGGTTCACAAACACAGAGAGCTATTGAAAAGATGGAGAAAGGACCAGTAATAATATAACCTGATAGGCATGAAATGGCAAGGATGCTGTTGAATTATTTTTTAATAACTTTTCTGATTTAAAAAAGCAGGGAAATTATAGAGACACTGGGAATACAGGTGATATAAATAATGTGTACCCTCTACTACTTTAAGCACCTTGAGAAGAGATTTGTCTGTTTATTCTAGCATTTTCAGTGTCTAGCACATCCATTCTTCAGGTAAAATGCTGGGTGGATACAACATCCCTCTGTGGTGGAATTAACAGAGCGGATGATGACCAGGTACTGTGGTAACTCGTATGAAAGCTGATGGGAAGGTTATACAAGGCAGAAATTCTCCACACTCACGCCCCCCCACCCCTGCTTCCTGTTCATTGTGTGTATTTCGATTTTTTTCCCCTATGGAGCTTGATGCTGTTTCCAAAGGAAAGTGGCAAGAGCAGGAAGGAAATGAGCTGCCTTACTGGTTCAGCAGGAGTTCATACTGCTTTCAGAACTGCCTGTAATGGACCAGATGACAGGAGCGTTTGTTCATTACTGCGATTCCTCACGCAGCCATCTGAATCTATTATGGGAGTGTGGGCAGACTTAAATGCAGGGCGTGGGTGGTGGTGGTGAGAGGATTAGAGACAGCCAAAACACTGAGCAGCTGCTGAGTCATGGGTGCTAATCAATCAGAACAGACCCCGGCCACAGCTGCTGAGGTTTATTAATTCCCACCAGTCAATATCAGCACTACACAGGTGGAAGCAAAAAATAGCAATTTCTGTTGTCAACACTTGGTTTGTAGAGATAGACATATATGGAGTAGCTCGTTAAGTTAGGGACATCACGTATTGCACTGGCCAAAAAGTTACATTTTTTTCTGTACAATGGCTCTAGTAGTGCCTAGTTGTCTTTAACTTCATTTGAAAAAATTGTTAGATTGTATTGTGACAGCTGTCATATTAGCATGCTTTAAAAAACATCAAAACTGGTAAACTTTTGTGTAGTCATTTTACTATTGAAGATGGAAGAAGATATTCAACATTTTGGGCATATAATGCTTTATTATGTCAAGAAAAGGTAAAAATGCAACTGAAAATGCAAGAAAAGATTCGTGCCATGTATGGAGAAGGTGCTGTGGTTGATTGAATGTGTCAAAAGTGGTTTGCGAAGTTTCTTGGTACTATTGACATTCTGGCCAAATCTTTGCTGTGGGGCTGACTTATGCTTTGGAAGATGTTTAGCAGCACCTCTGGCCTCTACCCACTTGAAGCCAATCGGAGGAGATAGCTGACATACTCAAAATATTCAAATCCATAAAGTTATTGGTGAAAATGAAAAAATGTGTCCTTTATTTTATGAAAAAAAGGTAACAGACTCTTGAGCCAACCCAATATATGTGGTTTCCCACACTACTAAAACACACACCATCTTACCCTTAAGGAATAATAAATATGAAGCAAGTGTCCATAATCTGAGACGCAGAGGTGGTCTTTGGGTCTACAAACAGCCTCCACCCTAAAGCTGAAACTATGCAGACCAGTGTGTGAAGTTTTTCTCAGGAGAGGGTTGAGAGCAGTCAGATTCTTACAGGGGTTCCTGACCTCAAAAGGTTAAGAAACCTGTGCTCTACAGCAGTAATGCACCAACAACATCATTCATGAAGAACATGGCAACAAACAAATTCTCATTAAAAAAAAGAAAAAGAAAAAGAACAAATGCATTCTTGGGTGTACCTGGACCAGACAACTTGGTCAATAGCAAGTTAGCAAAGTATCTATAAATGCTGAGTAGCATCAATGAAAGTGTGTTTTAGAAAAATTACGTGGGCCCCATTCCGCTTACACAGTGACTCAACATTTATTACTGGGCAGTGTTCCTCCAGGCACTGGGGTACCAAGAATGAACAGTGTCCCTACTGCAAAGGAACTCAGTCTAGTCATGGGAACTGATGTGTGAACAGACAATGAGAATACGGGGTGATCATCTGCAGAGTACTGGGTAAGGAAGGACTAGTGGTGTCTGCCTGGAAAACCCAGGAGGGCTTCAGAGGAGGTGACATCCAATTGGACCTTTAGGGGTTCAGAACAGGCCACCCCAAAATGTGCCATTTTGGCATGCAGATTGTTTTGAACTGGAGGCAATTGACCCTGTGGCCCCAAGAAACTTTTACTTTTCTCTTAAATAATTTACATTTGGGGCCTTGCATGGACAATAGAAGTTATTACCAGCAATAACTTTTAATGACCTAGCTACATGGCAGGGCAAACTTCTAATTACTAAACATTTGCTCTTACCATCCTGCAATGACCTTCCTCCCCTCTGAAGCCCCAAGGTGCCATGCCTCATTTTAGCTCAGAGAGCCATGTATGCCTCATTTTAACTGTCTGTCCCTGAATCTCTATGTATGTGGGTCTCTAACTCGCTTTTATGTGTGGGGTTCCCAGGCATATGTATGTAATTAAATCTGGTCATTTCCTCTTGTTCATCTGTCTTATGCAGATTTATTAGACCAGCTGAAAGAACCCAGGAGGGCAGGGTAAAATTTCTTTCTCCATCAGAACCCTGAGAGCAGGGAGAGACGGTATTCCAAGAAAGCTCAATAGGTTACAGGTGTTCTATTGCCTATAATGTATTTCAACTGATTCATCTTACATGTAAAATATGTACATTAGCCCCTGAAAGACCAATCAAAAATTCACACTCTAGGGTAGTTAGCATTTCAAAGTATTTAATCAGAAATCCAAACTACAGAGGCAGCTACTCCATTCCTTTAGTTTTCTACATCTGCACTACAACATTTCCATATTAGCACATGATTTGCTAGAAATAATTTTTTTGCTGGTGAGTAGAAGGATACCCAGGTATATGGATTGGCAAGGAGAAACGGGTCCCTCTTCCCGTGTAGGAGCGGGTTACACTCAGTCACAGGATCTGGAAAGCCCAGCAGCTGAGTCACTCTTGAAAGAGACACAGAGGGAGGACTGAATAAGGTCCTGTGACCAGCACTGAGCAGAAGCTTTTGTTGCTGGATTCAATGAGGTCAACAGGATCCAGCTGCTACAATACTGGCACATTTGCTTCTAATGAAACATTTACGCAAAGTACTTGGGCCAAGGTGGAGCTTCACCAAGCCTACAAGAACAGGGGGTGTGACTGTTTTTGTGACATACTAATAAATGTTTGCACGTGTGGCAGGGTTTAGCCCGGGACTTGGTTTTCCTCCAGCTACAGCCCTTGGTAGCTAGAGGAGGAGGGGACCTGTAACTTCCCCATCTCTAATCATCCCACAGATGGTTGGGTTGGCCAGGCCGGTTTGTAACGGCTCCCAGGCGGCTCTGCCCTCTGAGGCTGCCTGCATAGGCACTTCCAAAACCCTGCCTGGGCACTGCTGCATTTTCTGCTGCCGACAGTAGTCATTAAAACTACCTGGAACACATTCACTCCTTTCTTGCCCTGTTGCCTCTATGTTTACCAAGTCCCCCACTCTCCTGACAACCAAGCTTGACACCTCCGAGACTGCTGGCTGCTCCATATGAGGGAGTCCCTTCTCTATCCAGAACCCCAACAGCCATATCCAACAGTATCTCTATCACTTTAGCCTGACAGCTGGTTTTCCTAAATAATTCCATGGTCTAACCCAAAATGCAAACTTCATGACATTTCCCGGTATTAATTAATTGCTGTCAAGAGGATTAACCTCTGAAGGGGATTACTCCCAATGGCAAAAAAGAACTGCTCCCTAAGGCCTAAGCAGTAATTCTAAACCCCAAGGCAGGCCTTTGCTAAAGTCTGCCATCTGGTGGCCAGAAGATACTGACCAGCACTCTCTTGGATTCCAGGATCTGGGGCTCAAGTTTCATCCAGCCCAGAAGTTCTCACCCAAGCTGCCTATTAGAATCAACTGGAGAAGGGATTTTAAAACTTTAAAACCCCAAATGCCTTGTCTGGGCCACATCCCAGACCTATTGAATAAAAACTCCTAGGGGTGGGACCCAGCGATGCAAATTAAATCTCAGGCAAGCTTTTAAAACATACGCTTCCTTTGAATGCATCCTGACCTACTGTATGAGAATCTCCCAGGAGTGGAGCCCATGTCAGTGCTGTCTGGATATTTCTCAGACAGTATCTACCCTGCTCAGAACTACTGGTCTAGTTCAGTGTTCCACACATCTGCCTGAGGACACAAACACACGCTCAGTCCCCTTCTGATTCATCTTCATGGGTACTGAGTGAAGCTTGAGAATCTGTACTTTTAAGCAAAATGAGGATCAAAGAGGCTGAGTGACCTGCCCAAGGTCACAAGCCTGGTGCAGCAGGGCTGGAACATGAACCCTAGTCTTTTGGTCTCACCTTTATCCACATGCTCTTGGATGCTTACCTCTGCTAGAGGGGAATTCTTTATGTTAGTGAGCTAAAATTCTTAGGGAGGAAACAGTAAAATGAAGTAAGTGAAGAGGTACCCCAAAGGAGACATCATAGTCTTCGAATGTGTAAGGCTTATCTGCAAGGTCTTCAAAAAACTCTGCCAAGGAGTCCAGGGTCTCCTCTGCCAGTCTTTCGTAGGTGGCCTCGTCGAGGGAGCTGCAGGGCAACAAAACCACCCAAAACACGCACTTACTAAATGCTCCATTTCATTAACACCAAAACACCACATTTATTTGTTTAGATGTATAAAACTGATGGAAAATACCTAACATGTGCAGGGTAAACATTAAACAGCATAAAGGGCTAACAGACAAGTAATAAGCTTTTCTTCCCAAATAGGCAGCCCCCATCCTCAAGAGTCAACTGTGATGGCAGTCTCTTCTGTATCTGTCCAAAAACTCTACGTTCTTTTCAATATAGATATGAAGCACATTTGGCTCTGGCCCGGCAGCTCAGTTGGTTAGAGCTCTGTCCTAATATGCCAAGGTTGCTGGTTCCATCCCTGGTTAGGGCACATAGCAGAAGCAACCACTGAATGCATAAATAAGTGGAACAACAAATCGATGTTTCTCTCTCTCTCTAAAATCAATCAACAAATAAAAAATTAAAAAGCAAAACAAATGAGGCACATTACAGTTCTCACAAAAACATCTTGAAAATTTTTTCATATTAGCATATATGGATTTTCATAATATTTTATGTTATTTATTCAACCAGTCCCCTTTGGCTGGAGGTTGAGGTTTCTACTGCTTTTATTATTAAAATTTATGTCTGGCAGACCACAAAGTGGGATAAAATATCTGCATTACCTACATCTGAAAAGGACTTATTTCTAGAATATATAAAGAATTCCTACAAATCAATAAGGAAAAACCCCCAATAGAAACATGGGTAAAATATCTGAACAACCTCATTAAAAAAAAAAAAGATATCCTAATGCCCAATGAATGTATGAAAAGGTGCACAACTGTTAATCTTCAGAAAAACAGAAATTAAAAAATCACAATGAGATACCTCTAGGATGGTTAAAGTAAAAGAGACAGATAATGTCAAGGATTTGCCAGGAAGTGAAGCAACCAAAGCTTTCAGATACTGGTTGCTGATGGGCCAGTAAATGGAACAATCACTGGAAAACTGTTGGGCAGTATCTACTAAAGTTGATGACATTCACATGTCATCAGTTCAAGTCTTGGATGTACCCAACAGAAATGCATACCAGACTTCCAGACTTTCAAGATGGCAGCATAGGTAAACACAGCTCAACTACATCAAAAATACGACTCAATTATAGAACAACCATCACTCAGAACCATCAGAAATCAGGTTGAATGGAAGTCTGACAACTACAGAATTAAAGAAACCACATCCATTAAGACTGAACCTGCAAGCTGGTGCCATATCTGACACTCCATCAACCTGCCTAACACAGTTTGACCCCAGAGACTCTGCTCCACCCAGGCTGCTTTTCCATATGAATGGCTGATCTTGGCTCTTGCTTCACAACTTCCTAAATCCTACCCAACAAGCAACAGCTAGCCTCAGCGAGCCCCAGGCCCAGCACTAGCAGCAGCCAGCCTAGACTCACAGTTTGGCTTCCCCTGGGAACCTCCAAGCCCAGCACAAGCAGCAGCCATCTCAGATGCTTTATAGCTCAGGGAGGGTGGCTCCAGGCAAAACACACGTGGAGGCTGACCTTGGCCTGCACCACCCAGGAAACACCAGGGCCAGTGCACCCAGTGGGCTGCTACAGACCACATCAGAGATCCACCACCTTGCCCCTGCAGAGCTGATCCTCCACAGAGGATAGAGGTTGGTGGTCAGTGGTTACAGCCAATTCTGGCAGCTCACTGGCCTGGGTAAATCCCTCCCACTGATCTGCCAACAGCAAACAAGGCTCAACTACGAGAGGAGGGTGTACTCAGCCCACATGAACGGTCACCTTGAATACCCAGTTTGGGTGATGGGGAGGCTGAGCCTCCAGGATGCCTGCTATATTAGGCCACACTGCCAACACAAGGAGTCAAAGTAGCTCTACCTAATACATAGAAACAAACAGAGGGAGGTTGCCAAGAGGAGGAGACAAAGAAACATGGCCCAGATGAAAGGACAGATCAAAACTCCAGCAATACAGCTGAATGAAATGGACATAAGCAATTTATCAGATGCAGAATTCAAAACACTGGTTATAAGGGTGCTCAAGGAACTTAGTGAGGACCTCAGCAGCATAAAAAAGATCCAGTCAGAAACGAAGGATACACTGATTGAAATAAAGAACAATGTACAGGAAAACAACAATAGAGTGGATAAAGCCAAGATTCAGATCAATGGTATGGAACATAAGGAAGCAACAAACAAAAACAAAAAACCAACCAATCAGAACAACAAGAAGAAAAAAGAATCCAAAAATATGAGGACAGTATAAGCAGCCTCTGGGATAACTTTAAGAGGACCCACATTTGCATCATAGGGGTACCAGAAGGAGAAGAGAAAGTGCAAGAAATTGGAAATCTATTTGGAAAAACAACAAAAGAAAATTTCCCTAATTTGGGGAAGGATATAAACATGCAAGCCCAGGAAGCACAGAGTCCCATATAAGATGAACGCAAAGAGGCCCACTCATAATTCAAATGCCAAAGGTTAAAGACAAAGAGAGAATCTTAAAACCAGCAAGAGAATAGAAGTTAGTTACCTACAAAGGAGTTCCCATAAGATTGTCAGCTGATTTCTCAAAAGAAACCCTGCAGGCTAGAAGAGACTGGCAAGAAATATTCAAAGTCATGAAAAGCAGGGACCTATAGCCAGGACTGCTCTATCCAGCCAAGCTATCATTCAGAATCAGAGGGCAGACAGACAGCTTTCTAGACAAGAAAAACTAAAGGAGTTCATTATCACCAAACCATTATTAATGAAATGTTAAAGGGACTTATTTAAGAAAAAGACAAAGATCAAAACTGTGAACAATAAAATGGCAAAAAATAAAAATCTATCAACAATTGAATCTAAAAAAACACAAACTAAGCAAAGAAGAAGAAAGAACCATGGATACAGAGAGTGGTTTGATGTTTGCCAGATGGCAGGGGGGTGTAGGGGGTGTAAGGGTCTTATTTAAGAAGAAGAAGATCATACCTATAAGTGGAATCTAATCAACAAAACAAAGAAGACAGCAAAATAGAACCAGAGACATGGAAATAAAGAACAAACTGGCAGTAACCAGAGGGGAGGGGGAGAGGGGTAAGTGGGGAAAGAAGAGGAAGAACATGTACAAAGGACCCATTGACAAGAATAATGCAGGGGAGGAGTGAATGTGGGAGAGGGGGTGTGGGCTGGTCCAGGGAGAGCAAAGAGGGAAAAATGGGAACAATTCTAACTGAACAAGAATAAAAAATTTTTAAAAAATTAAAAAAGAAAAAGATCTAAATTATGCACAACAAAATGGCAATACATACATATCCATGACAATTGAGTCTAAAAAACAAACTAAGCAAACAGAAGAACAGAGACAGAACCATGGATACAGAGAGCATTTTGATGGCTGCCAGATGGGAGTGGGGTGTCGGGGAATGGGTGAGGAGGTGAGGGGACTAAGAAGTACAAGTAGGTAGTTACAGATTAGCCATGGGGATGTAAAGTACAGTGTAGGGAATGGAGTAGCCAAAGAACTTATACGCATGGCCCATAGACATGAACAATGATGGGGGCTTGCCTGAGGGAGTGGGGGGTGTTGGGTGGAGGGGGGCAGAGGGAGAAAAATTGGGGCAACTGTAATAGCATAAGCAAAAAACAAAATTAAAAAAAAAAAAAGAAATGCATACTTAGCAAAAACAGACTCATAGGTATAAGAACAAAGCAATGGTTGCCAGAGAGGCAGGGGTGGGGACGGGCAAAATGAGAAGAACATTCAGAGACACAAACTTGCAGTTACAAAATAAGTAAGTTACGGGATGTAATGCACAGCACAGGGTGTACAGTTATAACTTTGTAGGGCGACTTATTAGAGTTGTGGAGGTGATCGTTCGGTAAGGTATATAAATGTCGAATCACCACGTTGTACACCTGAGATGAATACAGTATGTCAACCATGCTTTAATTAAAAAAAAAATGCATCCCTAGGTTCACCAAAAGATATGCACTATATTAGAATGTTCATCGTAGAAGTACCCTATAGCCCCAAACTGAAAACTGCCCAAGTACCCATATGTAATAATACAACTGATAAATTGTGGTATATTCATACAATGGAACAATATATAGCAAAAAAAATGCCTATTAACAATATAGACACAATCTCACAAACATAATGGTGACTGAACAAAGCCACACAAACACATATTTATATTTAATGATATAGTTTATACAAAGTAACACACCAGGCTAAATTAATCCAGTCTACTGGAAATCAGAATGGGAGCTACTGTATTTTTAGGACTGTAAGACGCACCTAGGTCTTAGAGGAGGAAAACAGGAAAAAAATTTTGAAGCAAAAAATGTGGTAAAATATTTAATAACATAAATAACATAGGCTGCCAACCCACCCCTTGTGAGCTAAGCAAGCTACATTCGGACTATAAGATGCACGCCTCTTTTCCTCCCAAATTTGGGTGGTGCGTTATAGTATGAAAAATACGGTACTCTGGGGCAGGGAGGGGTTAGTAAGTCAAAGTGAGCCAGAGGCTTGCTTTTAGAGGCTGGTAACATTCTATTTCTTGAGCTATTTTTGAATTACATGCTATGTTCAGTTTTTGAAAATATATCAAGCTGTATGCTTATGACTTGGACACATTCCTATATACTATTTTTCAATTTAAAAAAAAGTGCTATAAATCCACAGAGACAGAAAGTAGAATAGTGGTTGCTGGGGGCTTGGGTAAGGGAGTGATTATTACTGTGCATGCTGTTTCTTCTTGGAATGATGAGAATGTTCTGGAGTTAGTGGTGAAAGTTGCACAACCTGGTGAATAGTCTCAGAACCTCAAAATGGTACATTTTAAATGGTTAACTTTACGATATGTGAATTACAGCAATACAAATACTACTCTAACAAATATCCTTGTACGACCTTTTGTGTCTCTATGGAGATATACGTGTAGGTTACAAGATGTAGGTGACAACTCCATCATCTGAGAGTTCCCAGGAGGCCTCAAGTAAGGCACCAGTGGCTGCTGGGTAATTCATATGAGACATAAAAGTCTGTAACACGACCACTGAACACCCAGCGCATCACCTGCCTCAAGAGTAAGATGTGGGGAAGGTTCAGGACTGATCAGGAGATGGTGAGGGGCCTAGCTGGGTGTGCTGTAGAGAACCTGGAGAAGAGGCTGACATGTGTCCTGAGGAGTGTGGAAGCATAAAGACACACCTGACTCAGGTATAAAGTCCAAAGTCAAGAGCTCAGCAGGTGCGACCTGACAGCAGCCAGTTTGGCCATAGTGGAAGTGTGCTGTCCTCCTACTCATGGCAGGACAAAGGCATGCTTCCCAGAGGCCAGAAGTAGGCCCTGAAGAAGAGAACTGGACTTGGGGCATCATGTAGGGGCCCCACTGAACCTAGAGGATCATCTGCAGGGGTGAGTGGACAGCAGCAGAGAGTCTGTGTAGGGAGGAGCTGGAAACGGTGCCATCAAAGCAAAAACCTAACAAAGGCAGCAGCATGCAGCACTGGCCCAGAGGCTGGGCGCCCTCCAGGCCCTGTGTTAACTGCTGCCTGGGATAACCTGGAAGGCCAACAGCATGCTTACTGAGCCTGCGGTTGTGGGGACGGTTAGAATGCTCCTGTGTACGGGTGGCTCCTTGCTCTCAGTGGGTGTGACGTGAAAACGGTGAGCCAAGAGAGAACTGGCACGTCTGCAGGGGATGGAATGACATGAAGCACTTGGGGGTTAAAGGCTGCACACAGATGGAAAAGCCAAAGGAGGATGTAAGGCTTTGAACAACATAGGCCTCTCATTAAGCCAAAAAAAAGGGATCCAATCCTCTTGCAGAAATCAGGTTGAAAGAGCTGTGCATGGGAGTGAGGATGCAAAAAATAAGGCAGCCTGGGGCTTCCATCCACGGAGGAAATTTGGATGTGGATACTGGCCACGGGACTGACTGGGAGTAAAGAAATTGAAAGCCTACTACGTTTTTGAGAAAATCCTGGTATCAGAGGAAAATGAGTCTGGCCTACAAGAGCCTACTGAAACCTTAAAGACATGATAGCCTTTGAAAGCCCAAACTGCTCTCAGCAGGAAGTGGGCTGCAAAGGCTGCCTGTCCCCAAGGAGGACACACTTCGCACTGCCTGCCTCCTCTGGGGCCAAGGTGGGTCATGCACAAGGAGGAGACTCCCAGGGGGCAGAACTGGGGTTTCGGGGAGGAACGTGCCCCGCTGCCAGTTGTTCCAGTGCTGCCCAGGGGAACTCCGTCGCTACCATAGGCCAGGGACACATCTCTCTTCTGAATGGATGTTGTGGGAGTAGTTAACTTGCCTTGCCCCATCTGTGTGTGCAGGTCTATAGGTGTTTGTTTGTAGGAGTGTGTGAGTGTGTAAGTCAGAGAAGCCATTCCCAGATGTGAGGGAGAGGACCATTATGGCACCTGGAAATCTTGGCCATTGAGGTAAATGAATGACCACATGGGCTGTGGTTGCAGCCTTGGGGCTGGAGGCAGCGTGTGTGGCGTGTGGAAAAAAGGGTCGTGCAGGTATCAGTGGCCAAGGGTAGACCGGAGCAGTGCATGGCAGCTTTCCACCAGAACCCATTGCCTCCTCTTCCAGGGCAACTACTGGACCACATATCCCAGTTTCCCCTGCAGGCATCTGGGGCCAGGGAACCAAGTCCTTCCCTCTAAAATGTGAGGGACAAGTGCCACTTCCAGGCCTTCCATGCTCTTGTACCTTTCTGTGGAATAGAACCTGGACAGGGCGACCTGGCCTTGACCATGCAGAGCACAGTAAGGCACTGGCAGGTGACAGGGAGGTGGAGGGAGGCTGGCTCCCTGAATCATTTCACAGAGACCTGCACTGTCCAGGGTCACAAACCACTCCTTGTCTGGGCCATTACAGTCTGGGCCTATTTGCTACAGAAGCTTGGCTCCCCCTAACTACTAAGGTATCAAAGAGGATAATAACAAAACTCTGGAAACAACCTAAATGTCCACCAATAGGGCATGGGTTCAATAAATTATGGTACAACCATAAAATTTAATACCATTTCATTAAAAATAACATGGTTGACGATGATGTGGAGAGATGTTTATGAGTGATGCTGCTAAGAAAGAAAACAGGTTCCGTAAAAGACAAGAGAAGTATGTGCACATGTGTATATGTTGGAGAGCGAGAAAGATCTAATGTGGAAGGTGTTTATCTTACCCTGGGTCACCCAAAGTTCCTGTTGTTCTCAAGTTCAACAAACAGACACTCTGCTTTTTGACATTCAGCATCTGGTTGAGGCAGTGGAGGCTCAAACTCTAAAAGCCAAAGTTAAGAAGAACGTTATGATTTTTCAGTATATTACAGCCCATTAATGAAAGTTTAAATATCACCATTTTCTACATTCAAGAGTAACCATGTTACAGTTTTCCAGGAGTATTTCTTAGAAATGTTTTCACCTTCTTTCAATGTATTACATGGAATTCTCCCAGTCTCTAAGCCAGTGCTGTCCAGTATAGTAGCCACCAGCCACATGCAGCATTGAAATGTAAATGTACTGCACTAAAATTTAAAAAGTCAGTTCCTTAGTTGCATTGGCCACATTTCAAGTGTCCTGTGGTCTCATTGGCTAGTGACACAGACATGGAACAAGCCCGTCATCACAGGAAGTTCTAGGCTGTTAGCACAGGTGACGCTGGGAAGTGTCAATAAGGCTCCTAGCTTTCGACTAAAAACAAGCCATGACACATAGCAACACGCAGCAATGGGCGGCCATCCCAAAGAGAGGTTCTGACTGGGACAGCTGTCTGACAGGTCTGATTAGTAAACATGATTTGCAGGAGACAATGTGACCTATTGATTTCTTTCAATACATTAACTGCTGAGCGTCCTGACCTACTGACCAGGTGAAAGGACAGAGAAAATAACGGGGGTGGGGGTAGCAGGGGAAGTGAGTAGAGAGCTAGAGAAGGGGATCTTGCACAGGGATCTACCCCAGTGCAGGAGAGCACGGAACCTGTGAAGGGAAAGAAAAGCCGGAGTGGAGATAGCGAGAGAGGTGAGAGAGGGGAGAGGGCTACAGAGCCTCAGCTGGACTTAATCCTGGGGAGGCACGAAGGGCTTTGAGAAGTTGGCGATATTATTTACATTCTCCAAAGGTCACTCTGGTTGCCCTTAAAGGGTCGGAGGCTGTCAGTTTTGGCTCTTGAGCCATCATCAGGCCCAAGGCAGAAGGCACGGGGTCGAGAGGTGAGTAGAGAAGGAAAAGGGGAGGGGGGGTGCAGAGCGCAGGCGACAAGTCTAATAAGGTTGGCTCTGAAGAAAAAGTCAGAGCAGCCGAGGTAACCGCAGTTACAGCTACAATATATGCTAGACTGTTCACTATCTGCTGGGCATTGTTCTCAGTCTTTACAGTAACTCGTTCAGTCCGCCGCCTCGCGCAGTGCACTCAGGAGCCGGAGCGTGCGCGCGTGCGCAGAGCGCCCACGGCTGCGTGATCTCCCTCCTTCGGCGCGCGCGGCCCCGCGGTGCCTGGCGGGTACTCACTGCATAGCTGGACGCGCAGGCCCCGGCGGTCCCGGAGCGCAGGTGTTCGCGGCCGCTGAGTGGAATGTTTCTCGTTGGCCGTGCGGCCCCAGCTCCGGTGTGGGCCAAGCCGGGTAGCGCAGAGCGGGGTAGGAGGCCGGCAGCCGAGCGGCGTGCGAGTGTCCACATCCTCCCCGCGATCTGCGGCCGCTCCGCCTCCCGCCTGGGGACGCCGCAGCGACACCTGGTGGCCGGGGGCCGCAGGCGCCGCGGCTCAGCTCAGGGCCTCTCTTCTGTAGGCTGTGAGAAACCGTCAGAGGTTAGACCTCAGAACTGCCCAGCTTTGCACTTTTTGTGTATTTAACAAAAATGGAGAGACCACTTTGTTCAAAGCACGGATCTCCCTCTTGGGAAATACAGTGAATGAGTAACCAAGGTTCCTGACCGCGGAGACCTTAGCCTAGTGACCCGTTGCTGCAGAAATTCCATACAGGAAGGATTTGGGAGCGCAGTCTTGCTGGGAACTGGCAGGGTTCAGGTCTTGAAGCTGCTTGGCAGCCAGTACAAGTTATAACGGTTAAGAGTGTGCACACAGAACATGGCCTGCCTGGTTTATATCCAGACACTGCATACTTGCTAGCCTCTGTAACATGAGTTTCGTAAAAGTTTCCATTTCTTAGGGTTGTAAAGATAAAATGAATTAATTCATGTAACGTTTTGTTGGACAGACCCTAGACCCTAATAAGTGCACAGTATTAAGTTAATACATTTTATTTATTTTGTATTGTTATTCTATTACAGTTGTCTCAATATTTCCCCCTTTGCCCTCCTCCGCCCATCCCAGCCCCCAAACCCTCAATCCCACAGTCAATCCCCACACTGTCCCCCATGTCCATGGGTCATTCATACGTGTTCTTTGACTAGTCCTTTCCCCTTCTTTCCATCATTATCCCTCCGCCTCCTGGCCGCTGTCTGTCTGTTCCATGTTTCTGTGTCTCTGGTTCTATTGTACTCAGTTTATTTTGTTCATTAGATTCCTGTTGTAAGTGACATCATATGGTATTTATCTTTGACCATCTGGCTTATTTCACTTAGCATAATACTCTCCAGTTCCATCCATGCTCTTGCAAAAGGTAGGCATTCTTTCTTTCTGATGGGTAGTATTCCACTGTGTAAATATACCACAGTTTTTCTATCCACTCATCTGTTCATGAGCACTTAGGCTGTTTCCAGCACTTGGCTGTTGTAAACAATGCTGCTATCAATGTAGGGGTGCGTAAGTTCTTTTAAATTGGTGTTTTGGGATTCTTAGGGTATATTCCCAGCAGTGGAACCACTGGGCCAAAAAGATGTTCCATTTTTAATTTTTTGAGGAAACTCCATACTGCTCTCCACGGTGGCTGCACCAGGCTGCATTCCCACCAACAGCGTACTAGGGTTCCCTTTTCTCCACATCCTCACCAGCACTTGTTTGTTGATTTCCTGGTGATGGCCATTCTGAGAGGTGTGAGGGATATCTCATTGCTAAATATTTAATTTTCATCTCTGTGATGGCTAGTGATGTTGAGCTTCTTTTCATATGTCTCTGGGCCATCTGTATATCCTCCTTGCAGAAGTGTCTGCTCAGATCCTGTGCTCATTTTTTTAATTGAATTTTTGGTCCTCCTGGTGTTGAGTTGTATAAGGTCTTTATATATTTTGGAGATCAAACCCTTGTCTGATGTATCATTGGCAAATATGTTCTCCCATACAGTTGATTTCCTTTTCATTTTGCTGATGTTTTCTTTAGCCGTGCAAAAGCTTTTGGTTTCCGCAGTCCCATTTGTTTGTTTTTCCCTTTATTTCCCTTGCCCTAGGAGATATATCGACAAAAATATTACTACATGAGATATTTGAAATTTTACCACGTATATTTTCCACTAGGGCTTTTATGGTATTACAACTTACATTTAAGTGTTTTATCCATTTTGAGTTTATGCTGGTGTATGGCATAGGTTGGTGGTCTAGTTTTTTGTTTGTTTGTTTGTTTGTTTTTTGCATGAAGCTGTCCAGTTCTACCAACACCATTTATTGAAGGGATTATTTTTACTCCATTGTATGCTCGTGTACCTTTATCAAATATTAATTGATCATAGAGATATGGGTTTATTTCTGGGCTTTCTGTTCAGTTCCATTGATCTACATGTCTTTTCTTATGCCAGTAATAGGCTGTTTTGATTATGGTGGCCTTGTAATAAATATAGTTTTATATCAGGTATTGTGATCCCTCCAACTTTATTCTTCTTTCTCAAAATTGCTGAGGCTATTTGGAGTCTTTTTTGGTTCCATATAAATTTTTGGAGTATTTCTTTTAGATCAGTGAAATATGCCATTGGTATTTTAACAGGGATTGCATTGAATCTATAGATTGCTTTGGGTAGTATGCACATTTTGATGATGTTAATTCTTCCAATATATGAACAGGTATGTTTCCATTTATTTGTGTCTTCCTCAATTTCTTTCTTCAGTGTTTTACAGTTTTTTAAGTACAGGTCTTTTAAAAAAATTCTTAAAAATGATTTTATTTATTTATTTTTAGAGAAAAGGAGGGAGAAAGAGAGGGAAACACCAATGTATGGATGCCTCTTGTGTGCCCCCTACTGGGGACCTGGCCTGAAACCCAGACATGTGCCCTGACTGGGAATCAAATCAGCGATCTTTTGGTTTGCAGGCTGGTGTTCCATCCATTGAACCACACCAGCCAGGGCTGAGTACAGGTCTTTTACTTCCTTTGTTAAATTTATTACTACATACTTTATATTTCTTATTGCTATAGTAAAGGGAATTTTTTTCCTGAGTTTCTCTTTCTGATAGTTCATTGTTGCTGTACAAAAATGCCATCAATTTCTGAATATTGACTTAGTATCCTGCTACTTTGCCAAATTCACTTATTAGGTTGAGTACTTTTTCAGTGGAGATTGTAAGGTATTCTAGGTACATGATCATGTCATCTGCAAATGATGACAGTTTTACTTCCTCCTTCCCAGTGCGAAGGCCTTTTATTTCTTTTTTTTTCTTCTCTAATCCCTGTGGCTAGAACTTCCAGTACTATGTTGAATAAGAGTGGTGAAAGCAGACACCCTTGTCTTGTTCTTGATCTTAAGGGAAAAGCTTTTAGCTTTTGCTCATTGAGTATGATGTTGGCTGTAGGTCTCTCTTATATGGGCTATATTTTGTTGAGGAATGCTCCCTCTATTCCCACTTTGCTGAGTGTTTTTATCATAAATGGATGCTGGATTTTATGAAATGCTTTGCATCTATTGATATGATCAGGCAGTTTTGTCCTTTGTTTATGTGACGTGTTACATTTATTGATTTGCTAATATTGTACCATCCTTGCATCCGTGGGGTAAATCCCACTTGATCATGGTGTATGGCCTTTTTAATGTATTGCTAGATCTTTATATCCAATATTTTGTTGAGGATTTTATGTTCATCAGAGATATTGGCTTGTAATTTTTTCTCTTTGTTGTCTCTTTACCTGGTTTTGGAATTAGGATGACACTGGCCTTATGAAAAGAGTTGGGAAGTCTTCCCTCTTCTTGAATTTTTTGGAATAGTTTGAGAAGAATAAGAATTAGTTTTTCTTTGAATGTTTGGTAAAATTCACTTGTGAAGCCACCTGGTCCAGGGTTTTTGTGGGGGTTTTTTGATTACTGCTTCAATTTTGTTAGCTGTTATTGGTCTATTCAGGCTTTCAGCTTCTTCTTCATTCATTTTTGGAAGACTGTATGTTTCTAGAAATTTATCCATTTCACCCAGGTTGTCCAATTTCTTGGCATATAGTTGTTCATAGTAATTGCTACACTGCTTTGTATTTCCATGGTATTGTGTTGGGAACCGCCCTGCCTGGTTTCAGGAGTTATAACTGCCTCCCTTCCACCCCCACCCCCACCCTATGGCTAAGGCTGAGCGGGCAACCTTCAGACCCTAAGGCACTAAGGAGACAAAGCTTGTCTCCCTGGCAGGGGCACAGCCTCTGCTCCTTTTACTTCACCCTGCCTGGCCCCCAGTGCTTGATCGGTTTGCCAATGATGGGTAAGATTCCTCAAGGGAGGGATGACCTAAGACAGGCATGATCATAGGGGGGCCCAAGGAAGGACTTGGGGGCTATAGAAAAAGGGGGTGATGGACCCTGGCCCCTCGGCTTTGACATAGTCTGAGTCCTCATTCTGTCTGCAAGAAGTCTCCTAATCTCTTGGCTGCCTTACTTCCCCTGCCTGACTTAAGCCTGAAACAATGACTTAAGCCTGAAACAATGCCAGTGGTGGGTGCAACCATGTTCTGGAAAGGGTGGGTTCCCAAGGGTGATCAGGCCTAAGAAAGAATGCATAAAATTCTACCAAACCTATTTTGCTAATACCCTCAATTTAAACGATAAGGGTCCAAGCAGGAAGTGAGTTTGTTCCCATTTAACTATCTGACCCTGACGCAGAATAAGCCCTCAGAGTTCTTTGAATGTTATCTATTGTTTAATCATTTCTGCATTGATGATGCCCTGTATTCCTATGCAAATTGAACCCAATAAAAGCTTGTCAAGGCAAGGGTCCGGGCACTCTCCCCTTGAGAGAGTGACCACTGTCCCTTTTCCTCCACAGGACTCAGTAGTCCATGTGAATACGTCTCCTATCTCATCCACAATGTCACAGTCCCCGGGAGCCAGGGTTCGAGTCAGTATTGGCTCTTACTTCCATTTCATTTCTGATTTTATATATTGAGTCCTCTGTCTTTTTCTCTTGATGAGTCTGGTTAGCAGTTTGTCAATTTTGTTGATTTTTTAAAGGAACCCGCTCCTGGATTCATTGATCCTTTGAATTATTATTATTTTTTTAGTCTCTATGTCATGTAATTCTGCTCCTTTGAAATAATCAAATAATCTTGATTATTTCCTTCCTTCTGCTCTCCCTGGGCTTTGTTTGTTGTTCTTCCTCTAGTTTTTTTAGATGTAGGGTTAGGCTGTTAATACATTTTAAAAGAAAATTTTACTTAAGTTGTATGTTGTAAAGGAATAAAAATCATGAGAGTTTTCTGCACATTTTATATGTGCTTTAGAAAATGTCAAATACAGGTAGCATAGAATAGCATTTTTATAGGGAAGGTAGTAGGTGGAGAAAATGGGTAATGACTAAAGTTTTTCCAGCGTCACCTTGGTACTTTGTGAATAGTGGAAGTTATAAATATGTAGAACATGAAATTACAAGTGTTAAAGAGGAACATAAACTAATGGGTGTCAGCATTGAGTGGGAGAGTATGTACAACCAAGGGTAGGGGCAATCAAGGAAGTCTTCATAGAAGGAGTGACATTTGCACAGGATGTTGAATAATAGGATAGAAGGGGTGGGATCTGACTGGCTGTCTGGTGGTCCAGGGCATTCTGTGGATGAGAGATATTCTCCTGCATTTAACTAATTATAAGTAGTCATTTATTGAGTGCCTGTTATGCATATGCCAAGCAGGCATGGACAAACTATTTTCCCACTGCAAAGTGTCTGAGGATGTTTCGATTGTCACAACAGTGTTGGGATAGGCAGTGTGTGTGCTTTGGCATCTAGTGGGTAGAGCCCAGGGATGCTGTTAGACATCGGGCTGTATACAGGACAGCCCCACCATGACAGAGAATTACCCAGCCCAAAATGTCAGTTGTGCCAAGGCTGAGAATCCCTCACCAAAGCCACACCAGAAGAATCCATAGAGGCAAAGGAAAATGTTTTGGTTGTTGGTTAGGGCCCCAAGCCTGCCACACTAGCGGGAAGGCCCCACCTCACATCCTCAGAACCTCACTATATAGTTGGAGAATTGCACTTTTATCAACCAGCATTCTTAGCATGTTCTGGCGTAGAAAGGGCCTGGCACCTACTCCAACTCCCTGCAAAGTTGGTATCACTGTCCTATCTTTTCAGCCAAGGCAACAGGCTCAGAGTAGCAGGGCAGAGAGTGTTAAGGCCTCACCAGAATCTGTCCTTCCCCAGATCCCTGGAGGGGGTCAAGGGGAATCAGGCACATCTGCCAAGAAACTGGGGCACGTTGAGGGACTCATTAGGTCCCAGCACCTTCCCCTCGCCTCGGCTGCTTCAGCCAAAGGGCAGGTGCTAGGAGGTAGTGTATAGGCCATTCCAATGCCAGTCTGGTTGAGGGTATGGATAATTTCTCCCCAAACTCATATTCCCTGCCCTTAGGGTACTGATAGGACTTATTCTAGGGCAGTGGCCCTCAAAATGTGTGGACTAGCAGCTTCAGCATCACCTGGGGACATACTAGAGATGCACATCCTTGGGCCCTATCCAGATTTACTGGATCAGAAACTTGGGGGGTAGGCCAGCAATCTGTGCTTTAACAAGTCCTCCAAGGAAATCTGGTGCATCCTGAAGTTTGAGAACCTCTGCAGTATGGTACTAAGTTACATCTTGGGCAAAATTGTAAATTGAGCCAATGTGGCCAGGTCGAGTTTTCTAAATATAAAAATCTACATCTAAAATGTGATTCAAGCCCTGGTTCATGTGGCTCAGTGGATTGAGTGCTGGCCTGTGAACTGAAGGGTCACCGGTTCGGTTCCCAGTCAGGGCACATGCCTGCCTGGCTGTCCGGCATGCCGGTTGAGGGCATGAGAGCGGCAACTGATTGGTGTATCTCTCGCACACTGATGTTTCTCTTCCTCTCTGTCTCCCTCCCTTCCCCTCTCTCCAAAAATAAATAAATAAAATCTTAAAAAAATAACATGCGATTCACACCACAGCACTCCTGTCAGTTCCCTTTCACCACAGTCAAGAAAAGTGCTCTTTCACTGCCACCGTGTACCCTGTTCTCCCGCTAATCTGAATGTGCCAGTTATGATTAGGTTTTGCAGAGGATACAGAGAACAAGAAAATGATGCTCTAAACAATTTAGAAGTTTGTATCTCTCCCATAGCCAAAGATGTCGTGAAATTGGCAGTCCAGGGTTCTTGGGCAGTAAATGTTATCAGGGATTTAGGCTCCTTCTGTCTCACAGCTCTACTAGCTGGGGTGTGGCCCTGGTTCCCATGGCCCGAAATAGTTGCTAGTATTTCGGCCATCACACATGTATTCTAGGCAGCAGCATGGAGGGAATGGCGTACTCTCCCTCTAAAAGACACAATTTTGAAACTTCAACTTAGTAGTTTCACTTGCACCTCATAGTTCAGAACTTAATCATGTGACCCTATCTACCTGTCTATCTGTCAGTTAAATGACAGATTGAGTCATTTAACTGAGTGGCCAATGTGTCCAAATAAAATATGGAAGTTGTATTGTTAAAAAAACAGGAGAATGGATGTTAGGAGGCATCTAGACACTTTCCCTTTCCAAACTGCATGTAGTTTCTAGAACAAGCAATGTTTTCTTTTTGTTTTTGGTTTTCCCTCATGTTGTCCCCGGGTCCTCCATCTCTTTGCCTGGTATGGAAGGTTGGGCTTCCCAAAGAGGGCCACACCAATGTTCATGCTCCCTCACACGATTCTTTCCAGCTTTGGCGTTCCTCAGAAGCGATGCTGTGTCACTTCCAATTCTAGGTCAAAAGATACAGGTTTTTTTTAGCGGGAGGAGGAATTCTCTTTCTGGGGATTCTTGCTCAGGGGACTAGTCATCATATTTTGAGGAAATCCAAGCTGCCCAAACAGAGAGACCGCACAGAGAGGAACTGAGACGTCCAGCCAATGGCCAGCATCAACCACTAGGCGTGTGAGTGAACTCGTCTTCAGAGGAGTCCAGCCCCAGCTGAGGCCACAGACACCAGGGAACAGAGACTGTCACTGCTGTGCCCTGATTCCAGACCCCTAGAATCTGTGAGCATAAAAGATGTTGCCTTGGATTTCAGCCAGTACAGGGTGGGCAAAAGTATGTTTACAGTTGTGAGTAGGTGAAACATAGAGTTTATTCTTGCATTATTATTTATTAATTATTGTGTTATTTTCCATACAAACAACTGTAACCCTGCTCTTGCCCACCCATGTGTGTGGAGGGGAATCTGTTTCACAGCCGTACCAACAGGACCACCTGGCTGTTTCCTCCTCTCCTTCAGTAACTCCGATGGCAGACATGGCCTCTTCCAGTGTCTCTTCTGAAACCACCCTCTCTGTCCCCACAACTGTGTCTTAGGCACCCCCTGTGCTTCCAAGTCATCTTATGTGGCTAGCATCTCTAACATGTAATGGATATTCTGTTGATGACTGAATGAATGAAAGAAATAATGAATGATACTCTTTGTTGGTCTCCTACCTCTTCAGTAGTAGTGACTTTCCTTGCTCACTACCAACAAATAATAGACTGACGGATACTGGCCAATAATGGTTTACAGAGTAACATCTGCGTTGAGATATTTATTTGCATTTTACTTGTAGTCTCAATAAATGCTCCCTCACACGGTCTTAAAAAGCTTAAGTCCCTGAATTCTCTCTCATTCTCTCTTGGCCCTGGGCTTCAGCTCAGGGCTCTGACTCAGAGCCTAACACTTAATTTGGTGCCAGGAGGTGACTTCAGCTCTGGGCCAAAGGAAGCCCATTATGTTTGTTTGGATTGATTGATACGAGAAATTGCTGGGGATGTTCTCTGACATTTGCTAAGGGCCAATTTTTCTATAATGAGGGATGAGAAATAGCGCTTGTCCCAGGAGACTGATTATGGGGCCAGAATATGAATCCCAAGACCTTGATGCATGATCTTGACCTCAATATAGATTAAGTTCATAAGATAGCAAAATTAATCAACAATTCCAAAATGTTTCTGAGAATAAACATGAAACATGTGCATTACTTAATTAATGTGCTAATTATTGAAAGTTTCAGTAGCCAGAAAAAAACAGGTTGTTTGGGTTTATTTGCTGAGAAAGGTTTTCTGCAGGCACCAAGTACGATAGCATTTGATCCTTTATCTGACAGGTTAAGAAAACTTCAGGTGAAGGACTCTCACTGTACAAAAACTCTGCATGCAAACTGGTTGATAGGACAAACTAGTTGAAAAGAAGCATGGGATAGATCTGAAATTGCACTTGGAGAGTCATTTTTCTGTTGCATTTGTGTTCCTATACCAGTAGCCCTCCAGGAAGCAGCCTGATACAGCAGAAACCATATAGATTTGGTGGGCTCAGATGTGTTTGCAAAGCATGATTTCCAAAAAGTTAAAAACATAATTCTCATACATATATATGCTGAACATGTGCCAAAGATTAATTAATTAGAGAGATGCATGGGCTGAATTGTCCTCCCCCAAACGCACATGATGAAACCCTAACCTAGAGAAGTGCTTCAGAATGTGACTGTGTTTGGAGATGGAGCTTTTAAAGAGGTGATTGGAGTTAAATGAGGTCATCAAGCTGGGACCCTACTCCAGTATAACGGGTGTGCTTATGAGAAGAGGAAGGGCCATAGGGTGCACGTGCACAGAGATAAGACCTTAGGAAGCAGCTAGAGGGCGGCCAACTCAAGGCAAGGAGACAGGCCTCAGAGGAAACCAGCCCTGCTGACACCTTGATCTTCGATTTCCAGCCTCCAGCACCCAGTCTGTGGTTGCTCTACGGAAATGTAAGACGGAATGAGGACAAAGGCAAAGCTGGTGTCAAAGAGAATGGAAGAAACTGATCTATATAGTCAGTGATAATGAGAATTCTGGAGTAATATTGCTACGTTAGATCACAACTGGTTAGTTCAGGTCTGTATAACTATAACCTTTGGAGTTACCTTCTTAGAATCATTTGCATCTTAGTTTTCTACAAGTTGACATTCACGAGGCCTACTTAACAGCAGATAATAAATCAAATGTAGTCACGTGCCATAGAACAGAGTTTCTCAACAGCAGCACTGTTGACATTGTGGACTGGACGACTGGTGCAGGGGCTGACACATGCCTGAGATGTTCAGCAGCATCCCTGGCCTCTATCCACTAGATGGCAGTAGTACCTGCTCGCCCATCCAGTTTTGACATCGGAAAGGTTTACAGACCTAGCCAAATGCCCCTTTTGGGGGACGGGGCAGGTAGGTGGTGGGGGGGCGGGTGCTGGGTGGCGGTGGGGGAAGGAATTGTCCCCACTTGAAAACCACTCTTCTAGTATAACTTTGAATTAAATACTTAAAGCCGTATTTTTGTCTTACTCCCAAGTTTTAGGTAAATGTTAAGAATGTTCAAATCCCTGCTCGGCCCCTTGCAGTGTGACCTTGGTCTAGTTTGTAACCTGAGTTTCAGTTTCTTCATCTGTAAAACTGAACAAATACACTTTTACTTCAGAGGGTTGCCTGAGGATTAAGTGAAACTATACGTGCAAAACACAGATACTAGAAAACTCAAGTCCCACGCTTAGCCTCATGGTTGGTCCTCCTACCTTCTATTAAGAGGCATGTTCTTGCACCTGTGGCCTTGCAGGGTGGGTAAACCCCTGGGGCCACTCAGACAGGAGGACCATGGACATCCGGGTCTGTGCTTCGGGGGACTGCTGCGGGCTGGTTGGAATCAATAAGAAGCCAGGTCCCTGCAGCTGATCTGGGCATCTCCCCTCACCATGGTGTGGAGCGGAAGAGTGGGTGGTCTTCACAGGAGTTAGGTGAAGCAGGGGGGTGGGTTACCCTCCCTCTTCCTTTGGCCCTCGCCATGTGCCAGCTCTCTCCCCTCACCCTAACCCGATGCAGCTGTTAACCCCTACACTGCTTTTTTGCCAGGAGTTGGGCTGCCTTGCTTTGGCCCTCCGCTTTAGGCAATCACAATGCTGGATATGGGCTGGGACTCCATCTCAGTGTAACTGGCTTCTTTGTTGCTATTCTACTTCTCATTTTCAGAGGTCAGCTTGTGGATCAGCTGAACTGAATTTACATGTGCGTTGTTAAAAGTATTTTGTGCTGTGGTAGGGGTTGAGGGGAAAGGGGCTTCTGTGGTCTCCACCTCTTCACTGAAGGAGACAACGGGGTCCTGTGCCTTCTCCGCAGGCTTCTTGGCTCCCCCTTTCATTCCAGCAGTGCCGGCTTGCCTGAATGAAAGCCATGTGGACCAATATGAACGCTCATTATGTGAAGGTATATGAACTATTAGGGAACTATTCTGTGTGGATGGTGACTTGCCAGGAAGGCCAAGGGCTGCCCAGTGCAGGAGGGAGGCCCTGGAAGAGGGGGCACCAGTGAGGGCAGGGGAACTGGGCCCAGACTCACCAGCACCGTTGGTTCACCCTGAACAATAAGACCCTTAATCTTCCTGAATTTCGCTTTTAAAATGCTGTCCTGCCCTGGCTGATGCAACTCAGTGGATTGAGTGTGGGCCTGCGAACCAAAACGTCACCGGTTCAATTCCCAGTCAGGGCACATGGCTGGGTTGCAGGCCGGGTCCCTAGTAGCGGGGCGAGAGAGGCAACCACACATTGATGTTTCATTCCCTCTCTTTCTCCTTCCCTTCCCCTCTCTCTAAAAATAAATAAATAAAATCTTTTAAAAAATGCTGTCCTGTTTTCCTCATAGATTGTGAGCACCAAGTACTAATTTTCTTTAAGTGCTGGCCAGGAGGCTGCCATTTGATATTTCTCTCACATATCTGTTTCTTTTCCCCTTCCTTTCTGTCCAAAAAAATCAATAAAGCATTTCCTTGGGTGAGGATTAAAAAAATTAAGAAGTATGACCAGTGCTTATGAGCTATGCCATTCTGACTGGGAACCGAAGCACATTTCTTGCAGAAATGGTGCAGCTGGGTGGCTCATTATTCACCATTTAACAAACATTTCATGAATCCCTACTCTGTGCCAGGCACTGATCTAGGTGTTGATGATACGGCAGAGAACAAAACAGGGGGGAAATCCCTTCCTTCTTACTTTCTATTGTGGGGAGACTGAGGAAAAACGAAAGAAGTAATGTTAGCAGATCATAGGTGGTACGAGAAAATACAGCAAGGCAGAGGGAGAGAAGTGTAGTAGCCAGTCCCAAATGCCACCCCCACCCCTGTACTCCCACCCTTGTGTATTCCTCTCCCATATTGTCCCAGGGTTGGTCTGTGTGACCAACAGAAAGTGGCAGAAGTGAGGGTATGTCACATCTGAGATTAGGTGTTAGAAGACTGGCTTCCTTCCTGGCTTCCCTCTCAGATCACTCACTCTGGGGAAAGCTGATGGCCAGGGTGTGAGGACCTGGGGCATCCTGTGGAGAGGCCCACATGTCGAGAGGCTGAGGTATCCAATCAGAAGCCAGTAAGGAAAGGAGGCTTGCCAACAGTCTCCACCCCCGTGAGAGACCCTGAGCCAGAACCTCAGAGAAAGCCTTTTCGTCAGTGCTCTGAAGTTGAGTCTGGACTGAATGTGCTCTCTGCTAGGACTACCATCACTAGGCACTGTGCTAAGTGCTTCATGTATGCTATGTCATTTAATTCTTACGGACATACTGACATTATTATTATTTTAAAATTTTTATTTATTTATTATTAGAGAGAGGGGGAGGGAGGGAGAAAAAGAGGGAGAGAAGCATCGATGTGTGGTTGCCTCTCACAGGCCCCCAACTGGGGTCCTGGCCCGCAACCCAGGCATGTGCCTTGACTAGGAATCCAACTAGTGACCCTTCTGTTTGCAGGCTGGTTCTCAATCCACTGAGCCACACCAGCCAGGGCTTTTGACACATTTTAAGTAATAGTAGTACCACAGAGTTAACTATAGGCACAATGTTGTATAGCAGATAGCTAGAGCTTATTTATCTTTCGTAACTGAGACTGTGTACCCATTGACCAGCAACTCTCCATTTCTCCCTGCCCCCAGCCTGGCAGCCACCATTCTACTCTATCAGTTTAACTATTTTAGAAACCTCATATAAGTGGAATCACGCTTATAAGTGGAACACATACACAAATCATGTGTTTGTCCTCCTGTGACAGATTTATTAAACTTAACAAAATGCCTTTTAGGTACAGTATGTTGTCACATATGGCAGGATTCCCTCCTTTTTAAAGCCCGAATAGTATTCCATAGTGTGTATACACCACATTTTCTTTATTTATCTGTCATGGATGTTTATGTTGTTTCCCTGTCTTGGCTGTTGTGAATAATGCTTCAATAAACATGGAAGTGCAGATATGTTTTCAAGATCCTGATTTCAATTTTTTGCTATATGTCCAGAAGTGCAACTGCTGGATCATACGGAAATTCTACTTTTTATTTTTTGAGGAAGCTCCATACTGTTTTTCAAAGATGCTGCATCATTTTACATTCTCACCAATAGTGTACAAGGGTTTCCTTTGTTCTACATCCTCATCAAGACTTGCTATTTTTGACTTTTTGATAATAGCCTCCCTAACAGAGTTGAGGTGATATTTCATAGTAGTTTTGATTTGCATTCTCCTGATGATTATTGACCTTGAGCATCTTTTCACACATCTGTTGGCCATCTGAATGTCTTATTTGGAGAAATGTCTATTCAAGTCCTTGGCATATTTTTAAATTGGGTTATTATTATTATTATTCTTTGGTACTGAGTTGTAGAAGTTTCTTATGTATTTTGGACATTAACCCCTTAGCAGATGTACAATTTGCAAATATTTTCTCCCATTTCCTGTCTACTTTTTTCTTTTTCTATTTTCGACCCATTTCATAGGTTTCCCTTTCACTTTATCGACATTTCCTTTGATGTGCAGAATCTTTGTAGTTTGATGTATTTCCATTTGTCTATTTTTTTCTTTTGTTGCTTGTACTTTTTGGTGTCATAATCAAGAAACCACTGCCAGGACCAACGTCATGAAGCTTTTCTCATGTGTTTTCTTCTAGCAGTTTTAGTTTTAGGTCTTATATTTAAGTCATTTCATTCATTTTGAATGTCTTGTTGAGAGGAGAGAGATAACGTAAAAGCACGTACAAAAGCCACATAAGTGCTCCGATGAGGTAACTAGAGGGTGCAACAGGTACACACAGGAGTAGCCCCATCTCTAGTTGGGGGTGGTGAGGGCGTGAGTCCAGGAGGCCTGCAACATGAGGAGTTGACTGGACAAAGGAGGTCAGGGAGGAAAGAATACAGCAGGCCGAGGGGACAGAATGCACGGACACAGCGCTTACATGACGAAAATATCAATGCTGGGCAGTCCTGTAAAGGGGGTTCTCAAAACAGAATCAAGCTTGGCTGCATTGATCCCCAACTCCGTGGGGAGCAAGGCTGCTACCCACCCTAAGGCTTCAGTCTTTTCCTTCCTTCCTTCCTTCCTTCCTTTCTCTCTCTCTCTTTTCTTTTTTCTCTCCAGGTTACACATTTTTATACCTCACAGGTCAGATTGGATCCAGCTCATTTCATCCCTTAGAATGAATACAAAGTTTTCTCTTTCCCTGGGGCCACAGAGCTGCACAGAGGCGGAGGCTTGATGTGTTTAACATTTGCTCCACCCCAAGCCCACCGCCAGGGCCTCGGAAGGCATTGCTGCTGGAGGTGTAATGGACGTAAATACCGCTTTACAAGAGGTGCTCAAAACCGCCCTCATTCATGATAGCCTAGCGCTCGGAATTCATGAAGCTGCCAAAGCCTTAGATAAGTGCCAAGCCCACCTTTGTGTGCTCGCATCCAACTGTGATGAGCCCAACTTGTGATGTATGTCAAGTTGGTGGAGACCCTTTGTTCTGAGCACCAAATCAACCTAATTAAGGTTGATGGCAATAAGAAACGAGGGGAATGGGCAGGCCTCTGTAAGATCCACAGAGAGGGAAAACTCCGTGATATGGTTGGTTGCAGTTGTGTGGTGGTTAAGGACCATGGCAAAGAGTCTCAGGCAAAGGATGTCATCGAGGAGTACTTCAAATGCAAGAAATGAACAAATGAATTTGACTTTTGTTTCTCAACAACAACAACAACAACAACAACGAAGTTTTCAACCATCCTGCATTTCCTTAATTCTGGAAAGAGCTCTCTTGTGCCATTCCATGCCCCTTTCTTGCTCACTGGTTTTATATCGATTTCTCTTGAGAGCCATCTAATTATTAAGATAATTAGAGGTGGGAGCTCTCTTCTTAGCAGTTTTGCCCTACAGGCTATGGGGCGTTTCAGTGCTCCTGCAGGGAAGACGTGGATTTAAACCAGGGGCACACACCCGAACGCTGCAGGGGCCCGGCAGCTGCTGGAAGTGAGCAGCAGGCCCTATGGGACACTCGGTCCCTCTTGGGCTGACTTTCACTTTCCTGCGCCTGCTGGAGACACAGCGATAAGCCCGAGCATTTCACTGCTCTTCACACTGATAAGAAAACCCACAGTGAGCAGGATGATAGGCAGCAACTGTCAGGGGCCCTGGGCTGTGGTGATAGTGGGAAGGGCAGGGAGGATAGTGGAGTGCAGAGGAAATGCTTGTATCAGGTGTGACTGCAGCTCAGCACAGTTGCATAGTGAGAACGCAGGCCTGCTGTTTGCAGGTCTTCCAACAGAAGCCCGAACTCTGGAGGGTTTGGGGTATATGAAATTGACTAATTTTAATTATTAGAAAATAACTTCAAAATTTAAATATACTATACAGGTTCCTGTAATGCACGTCCCATGAAATACATTGATGTGCTCATTCAGAGCTTCTAAATCTTGGTTGGAGAGCAAGATCACCTGGGGAGCTTTTAGAAGTCCAAGTCGCATCCCTCGCCAACTAAGTCAGAATCTCGGGAGGCAGGACAAGTCATCAGCACATTTTTTAAATGTCTCAGGTGATTCTAATGTGCAGTTAAGATTGCGCATGAGTGGGCTTGGTGAACATCAGCGTGACCTCTGATTTATTACGGCTGTTTTGGCAGAGTGCTCTGCTCCACCTGAGGCCTCATCTAGTGTTAATTGGCAGGTGTGCTGTATCATCAGCTGTCCAGTGTCTTGGATGGGACCCCCAAAGGAAAGCATCAAATTCTCTCCTGTTTCTCTTGAGGGCCCCCATTCTTTGTCATGGAATGTGGATTGTTATGGTGATGGCAGAAGGGGTCACTGAGAAACTCATACACAATTTTATCTTAAATGGTTGCAAAAGCTCCTGACATAGTCTATACTACCTAGATGTAACATCGTATCCTGCATACGATTTCTCATTCAGTCACCTGGCTTCACTGCCTATATGTTATATGATAATGACAAGGCATGACACATGCACAGTCACGTTGCAACCATGTGACACGGCCAAGTTGGTGGGTGCGCACAGGAAACCATCTTCAAGGTCTCAGAAGTACTGAGTATGGAGGCCCACCAGTTACCACCATGGTGAGCAAAGAAATGACAGTGTTTGATATTCCTTCCCCCACCTTCAGATGGTGTTTCCCACACTTCCGTCCTTGAGGCTGTTGTCTCTCTTGGATCACATATTTCAGCTGGAATCCTCTCACACCTCTTAAATCTGTGCCACCAACTCATATTCTCTACTGAGTTCCAGACCCACATTTCCAGTAGTCTATTAGACACTTGCCCCTGAGTACCTTAAGGAAACCCAGACTCAATGTGATCATTACTCAGTTTGCTATTGTTCGCAATAAATTTGTTACTCTCTCTCTCTCTCTCTCTATTTGCTTTGTTTTAAAATGGAATTCACTGGAAGGACACATAAAGGAGGAATGGAGAAACCAGGGCTCAGAAGGATAGGAGCCCAAGAAACTTGTCGGTTAAGCCTCAGATACACATGCCTTTTAAAATGCAGCCTTTGGGTGACTCATTTACAAATTCTTCCAGTGCCCACGTGTTTCTGCTCTGGATTCCAGTTCCTAAAAGAGGGAAACGTATTGGCCTGCCTTGGGTCATGTGCCCGCTGCTGACTTAGACTCAGGTGGTGGTGGGGGTCCAGTGATTGGAAACCCCACCAGAATCATAAAATGGGAGGGGTGCAATCCCTCAGAGTGCTGTTACCTGGAGAAGCAGGGAAACTTCCAAGGTAAGGGAAAAAGGATTTCATAAAATTGCTGCCTTTTTATTGATTTAAATATTGTACGAGAAGCACATAAATGAATGCATTTAAGAAAAATCATGTAATGAAGACTGGCCAGTACTACCTGGGTCCTCACCCTACTCTCCTCCCCAGAGGTAAGTGCTACCAAGTCATGATGCATTTTTATAGGTATTTTTGTGCTTTTAGGTATACATGTAACTATATATGTAAGTATATGTGTACATGTATACACATTAAGGTAACTCATTTTTTCTCACACGAATATAATTTAATGTACAGGTCTCTACCATTTTAAAACTTATAGCTCTACCTCATTGCTATTTTAATAAGAAAAGTAATTCATGGTCAACATTCAGCAACTCAGAAGTTAATAAAATGGAAAGTAAAAATTTCCCTGCCTAGAACCCACATTTCCCCAAACTCCTAGGGCTGTTCCCTGGAGGTAACCCCTGTTAACAGCGTCTTATATATCAATAGAAATGCTCTCGGGTAGACAGGGGGGGCCCCGTTTCTAGGACTGCTTCCTTTTCATGTCCTGACAACGTTACAATGGCGATTATTTTGTGTGTTAACCCATGCCTACAAATATTATAGCAAAGTGAGTGGCATCAATGGATGGATGATCATCAAAATTTTTGTTAAGAAATGTGGTTCCTTGTAAGTTACTGTTAGCAAACTTTCTCCATCTTCTAAATTTTCTGACTTCCATAATATAATTACATTTTCTTTCATATAACAGAGGCCATGTCTATTTTTAAAATCAACATATTCTAGCTATCCTTTCTGTCCCTAAATCTGACATAGAAATGTGGTGTTCAAAGTTGTTGTTTTTCACTATTCTGCTAATGGGAAGGAAATAAACTAGAATCTGGTATGTCAAAATCCAGTTTTGATGAGTATCCCTCTCTGGACCAGAAGAGAGGGATACACAGGGAGTGTTACGTGGGGAGTTAGACATTTACAAACTTCTTTGTTTGAATTCTGGTGAGTTTTATTTGTCCCCAAAGACTATTTTGCAGATAGAAGGGAAATTAGAATTGAATGATGTACAAGCACACCTGGTTTTATTGAGCTTTGCTTTACTGTGCTTCACAGATACTGCATTTTTTATAAATTGAAGGCAAGACCCTCTGTGAGCAAAGATTACAAATCTTTGCTTTTGTAATGTGAAGGGATCCCTTTTCCTTGGGCATGCTGAGGACTCCCCTGCTCCCCAGACCGTGAACAAAAGCGTAATGGAAAACAGAGAGAAATAGAGATTATTCTGTGTTGGTTCTGGGACAGCTAAGTACTTGATGTTCTAACCTATAAATAAAGCATGAAGATGTTTCTAGTATATTGTACTCATTCCAGACCCTTGGCTTTCTTTAACTGAGCTTCAGGGACTGATGGCACACGAAGTGTCCTGTATTGGCACATGGTTGCTTCTAAACAAATGATCCTACTTCCACGGCATGGGACTGCTGTTAAGAGGTAAACTTAGCAGTGATTACTCAATAGAATTGATACACAAAGAGCAATCTTGAGGTCAGTCAGACCTGGGCAGAATTTTAGCTGATTTACTGTGATGAAAGCAAGGAGGGTATCTCTAAGGTTACTCTGTGGGGGGAGACTTAGAATTCCCATCCGCCCAGGAAACTGCCCTGGCCCAAAACACAGAGAGGCAATCAACCCCTGCTATGTTCTTTGTGAGGGAACATGGCTTTTTCTTTTATGGAAGTTGGGCTCCTCTTGTTATCAACACTAGGTCGTTTTTCCTTCCTCTTCCTCTCTAGTCTGGAACCCTCTCTACATCAGTCTCCACTTACTGGCCCAAGATTAAACCATAAACTCAGAACCAGGCCTATACATGATAGACACTTGTTTGACCAACATTTGCTGAATTGACAATAAAGAATTCACAGCCACAGTAGAAACCTTCCAATCAGGAATTCCTCTCCATTTTGTTGGGTTCCAGCCTGTGGGACTGGGAAAGGGTGTTGTGTTTACATGCAATAGCAAAATGTACTGTTGCCAGGGTGGGTAATCAGAACCATAGGTATGCAGAACTGACTGTCAAACTTAAGGGCAAGAGAGGAGAAAGTGGGAGGACAAATGGATATGTCTGTAGCTAGGCATTTGCCATTGGAACACACTCTATAGTACAGAACCCTGGGGGGACAGTGGTTCAGAATTCACATGGTGAGCATGACCGCACGCTGGCCCTCCTGCCCTGGAGGGTGTTGTGGGGCTGGCCCGGTGGTGTGCAGGAGGGATGCAGGGCCCATTGCTTATGCACGCTGATTTTTAATAAACTCCTGTGGTATATTTTTGTAACTGACAGCACAAATAGACAGAAAATCAAGATGGACCATGTGTTGGACCATAAAACCAGTCCCAATCGATTTAAAATTATTTAAGTCATGCAGAGCATATTCTCTGATTACAATGGAATTAAATTAGAAAGCAGTAACAGGAAAATTCTTAAAAATCCCAAAATATTTGGAAACTAAATAATATACTTTTAAATAGCCCATAGATCAAAGAAGAATTCAAAAGGGAACTTAGAAAGTAGTTTGAACTGAATGAAAATGAAAGCATAACATGTCAAGTTTGTGCCGCTAAAACAACCTGCAAGAGGAGATTTACAGCATAGGTGCCTGGGTTAGAAAAGAAGAAAAATTTCAAATCAATGACCTCAACTGCCACCTTAAGAACTTGAAAACAACAGCATATTAAACCCGAAGTAAGCAAAGAAAGGAAATACGTTTTTTTTCAAATGAGATGTAATTGACATATGAGATGATAATAGTTTTAGGTATACAACATAATGATTTTATATATGTATATACACACACATATATAATTGATTATCACAAAATTTAGCTAACATCTATCATTTCATGTAGACACAATTTTTTTCTTGTGTGAGAACTTTTAAGATTTACTTTCTTAGCAACTTTTCAAATACATAATACAGTTTCATTAACTAATGACCATGCTACACTTTACATCCCCAGGACTTATTTATCGTATAACCTTTTGACCACCACTCATTCACTCCCCTCCCTGCAACCCCTCGCCTGACATCCTGCTTCTGGCAAGCACC